>JARTUT010000522.1:0-92814 GCA_030674115.1 Micraspis discolor | reverse complement strand
GGCGTAATATCAATCAAAATTTTCATAGAATTCATAGAGGTAGAATTCGATGTCTATGACGTTGTCAAAATTCAGAAAAGCACAGACGTAATATTAATCAAAAAATTTCTTATCATAGAGAAAGAATTTGATGGCGTCAAAACTCAGAAAAGCAATGACGTAAGTTTTTAGGAGAAGCATAGAACAAAATTTGGTGAAAATTATGAGTAGTTATTTTCAAATTGAGATAAAGGTTTGTTTATTCATTAGGCTTTCATATTTGCATCATATTGTCCCATAGTACGGAAAAAGACTATTGTTCACCCTATCAGAGAGCTTATAGATTTGTTAAGGTTTGAATATTTACTCGCAAGTAGCTCAACAAGAGCGCCAAAGCAATCTGACTTCAAACGCACACTCATGTAGACTTAATACAATAAAAAAATGCATGTAAATGCCCATGCAAAAAAAGTTATGGGGCTTCGAAGGGTACATTTTGGGTAATTTAGAAAAACCTAATAAAAAAATCATACCTCCGTAACCGTAATACTAAGGACCCAGGTTCCAAGACTGAAAAGGTAGCAAATGACCCTACCAACGCCCCAAAAAAATTTGTCGGTCCATGTGCCGAACACCCTGTATAACATGATCTATAAATTCTTTAACATACTATGAAAATCGTTTCATTTTCACCGTTGTGAATTTAAAGCTCACACCTTCTTCTGTCTTGGATTCATTTCTGAACGCATTTTCGGTGTTATTTATTGTTTTACTTCATTAAGGACGTCTCTATATTGCTGCAACCACTATTACTCGTTTGAACATTATGTGTTGCTGCAATGTGTGAACGATTTGACAACCTTCCACAGTGCCGCAATATCGATGAGACGAGTTGAAGAAGAATCATCCTCTTTCGTGCTTTTGAACAGCTTATGATGACAAAACATTATTTTTGTACCATTCGGATCATCAGTCTTTATATCTTTATCTTTTATATGCATATATATTATTATAATTAATAATTATTAAATTATGTAGAGTAAAGGTTTTCATTAGACAATTAGAATCTATTCGTGTTTCACGATCCCTCTGCCCAGATTCAATAACAAACAATGATGAGGATGAGAATTGGGAACTTAAAAGCGAGATATCAACTTTGAATATTAAAATCAATAATTTGGAACAATTCAGTCGCTCTAAGAATTTGGAAATAAAATGAAAAATCAAATGAAAGCTTGATCGAGGTATTGGCAAAGATTGGAGCTCATTGGAACGTACCGATAAGTCCCTCCTCGTTGGACCACTTTACCAGGGTTTCAACGAAAATAAAAAATAAGCCCAAGAATATCATTGTCCGGTTCATTTCTAAAGTAACAAGGGACAATTTCCTGGCTGCATATGAAGCCGCTCGTAGTGCTAGATCCAATACAGCACATGGTTTTGAAGTGCTTGGAGTATCTGACAGCTTGTTTATTGGTGATCATTTAACAATGAATAATAATTTGCTATTTAAGGAGTTTGGCGGCAAAAAAATCAGGATATAAATTCGTGTCGACGCATTATGGCAGTGTTCTTATGCGCAAAAATTACATTTCCAAAATTATAAATATCACCAATACATCAGATCTCGAAAGGCTATAATATATGGTAAAATTGCACGACTATCCCATTGTGAATATTGCTACTCCAGAATGGCTTTGAACGTTTATTATCAGAATGTTCGCGGTCTGCGAACAAAATTGCCTTTAATAAAGAGCTCTTCTATGGCCAGTGGTTGTGACCTTTTATTTATTACCGAAACGTGTCTCAACGAAAGTGTGTATAACTTTGAGTTTGTGAACTCTAGTGAATACGATATTTATCGGAGAGGTCGCTCTACATCGGCTAGTGCCAAACGTGAGGAAGGTGGGGTTTTTGTGGCAGTAAAAAGGGGTTTGACACCGATGAAGCTTCTGGAGTTTCAGAGCGGTGCAGAGGATTGATGGATTCAGATATTGATAAACAGTTTAAAAATCTATTTGTGTTGTGTCTATATACCGCCAGATGACACTGCAGCATTGACATATGTTGTGTCTTAGCTAAGTGATATCAAACCTTTACATGGCGATAGCATTGTTTTGATGTTGGGTGATTTTAATTGTTCTGGGGTTTCTTGGGTGAAGGATGTCTCAGGTAACTACTCAAATTCTATGAATGTTGATTCAAAATCTGCCTCCTCAATTCACCCCATCTCATTTCTTGAGCTTTTGCAGTTCATTAACATTGTAAATCACAAAAATAAAATTTTAAATTTAGTACTTAGTTATAGCTTTAGAATCGATAATCTCATGGGATGCTCTGATCCGTTAGTTCCTGAGGACAGAAATCATCCATCTGTTGAATTTCCTTTTGGAGTGGGGTTGGTCAAGCCCCTTTGTTTAAATTACTCCTTTCATAGTTTTAAAAGGGCAAAGTTTGCTCAAATAAATGAATATCTTGATGAAGTACCAAAGGATGAATTACTTGGAAATGTAAATGTTAATGATGATTTGTTTGTTTTTATTAAATTCTAAATGAGTTGATTGAGGGTCATGTACTATTCGTTAAGAAAATTAACGACTATCCATCCTATTTTTCCAGAGAAACCATTGCATTAATAAAACGTAAAAATAAAATACACAAGAAATGGAAAATTTATGGGAACTATGGTGATTATAAAATGTTTAAAGCTTTAAGGTCTAAAACTAAATGTCTAATCAGATGGGATTATGAAAAATAACTAATTTCAGTTCAGTCTGAAGTCGAAAAATGTCCAAAAAAACTTTGTGACTTTGTCTCTGTTGTTTCTAAAGACTCAGGATTTCCAAATAAGATGACCTATGAACAACGCACAGGTGAGTCAAGCAATGAAATTTGTAATTTATTTGCAGATTATTTTGAGGGCGTCTTCACTAGGCCGGATCCATCTAAAAATGCCCCTGCGAGCACCAGCTCTCCTGACCATTACTTCTTGAGCTCATTCGATGTCACTACTCATCAAGTTGAAAAGATAATGCTTGGATTGGACGAAAAGAAGGGAGCTGGCCCTGATTCAATACCTCCCATCTTTTTGTAAAAGTGTAGTTCTGTCCTAAGTAGCCCTTTTGCATTAATATTCAATAAATCTCTTCGTAGTGGCGTATTCCCCAATTCCTGGAAGGTTGCTAGCATACGCCCGCTTTCAAAAGCGGTAGTAAGAATTCTGTTGATCATTCATCACTATACTACATTGTCCAATGAAATCGCTCAATTTTTGAAAACGGACCAATAGAAACAAACTGTATCTGAAAACAGTCAACCTCACAGTGGTTCACTTTTAGAAATTTTTTTTTATCAAATGCCTATTTTGCATAGGAATATTAATACGTCCGGATAGCTTTGGCCGTTGGTGGAAGTAGCGGTCGTCATGGTTACGATAAACAAGCAGATGTTAGCGATAACTTCTACAGCTCATTTGGCAGTTCTGTCAGTTCATTTTCGTATTTCACCATAAAGTAGATAAAAATGAAACGTTTTGGGAATTGTAATATTACTTCAATTGAGGAAAGTGTGAAGAAAAGTATGCCGCTTAATACAGTGAAGGCAAGATCCTACATTTGGAAACAATTTGAAGAATTCTGTGCTGCCCGGGAATACCTTGTAAATAAAAAAACAAGTTTGTCAGAGCTCAATAATATTATGCTAGACAGGGCTTTCAATATGAAGAAACGAGATGGATCAAACTGCAAGGAAAGTGTCGTAAAAACCTTGTGGAATAATACTGCCAAAAAGATGCAGGAAAAAATTCAATTTCGAATGGGGCGTTAGGTTCGATCCATACAGACGTGGCTTTTAAAACTGCGCGGGATGCACGAAATGCCAAGAGGCGTATTTTGCAAGTGGACCCTGAGAAAAGAAAAGTCAGTGCCAAGGCGCTGTCTTTGGAGCAACACAAAAAGATGGTCAACTTTTGTAAAGAAGATAATCCAGACGGTTTGAACAGAAAATTTCATTTTATTGCTGCATTGGAGCTTGCTTGGCGCGGAGGAGAGGGTTCATCATGCCTAATTCCGCGTTTCCAATTCGAATTTGAAAACGATGGTAATCCCACGGGCCGAATTGCCTACAATCCGATATATTCTAAAACAAGACAAGGTGGTGCCCAAAAATGTGCGGAAACGAAACGAGGAAACGAGGTGAGGTTATATAAGCTACTTGTATCCGAAAGAACTGCAAACATAACCACTGAAAGACTATTCCTTACTCCACATAAGAATTGGAAATATGGTTTATAGTTCAAAAACTCCCCAGTCGGTCCCAATACGATAGCTAAATGGACAAAAGAATCGGCAGAACTCATTGTCATCATCACAACCAAGTCGAAGATAACCAACCACTCGCATCGAGCTACTGCTGTCAGCCAATTAGCCAAAGCAGGGATTGGCGAGGAACAGCTGATTAAGATAACAGGCCATTCTTCTGCAGCGTCAGTGAAACCGTTTCTCCAACTGGACGAACAACATCACAAAAAAATAATCACAGCCATAAGGAATGAAAAAAATGTCCTTCAAGAAACAACATCAGTATCTCCTTCATCATTCGAAATTAATGCACGTAATGTGTATAATAATTGTACTATCAATAATTATTATTTTGAGAATAAAGATGAATAATTTGTTGTTATGCTTCTATCTGGTTATGTTTGAATAAAAAACTATTTTTTATTTCGTTTGATTTATATTGTTGAATAATCTTCCCAAATACCAACACCCTGTCGTTTTTTGAAAATCATACAAATTTCACTCAACAAAGTGATCCCGAAATACCACTCTCCTTCGGCTCGTGGTATTTTAAGGATAACTTTGTTTCGTTGGATTTAAACGCATAATTCCCAAAAAACAAGAGTGTTCTCAAAAAATTCTCACCTCAAGTGGTATTACCCTTGAAAATTATCATCCCATCAGTAAGCTATGTGTATTCGAGAAGGTGATTGAATTAATAATATAAAAACGTTTACTTAGTTATATGCATTCTCGAATAATACCTGAGCAGCACGGTTTTGTCAAAGCAAGATCAGTTGAAATCAATCCCATCTGTTTCATTGAATATATACAAGACAATCTAGACCAGGAAATCCAGGTTGATGCTGTATATACTGATTTTAGTAAGCCCAGTCCTACATTGGAAGCGGATTTAGTCTGGCCAGCCAACCCGACCCGATTTGATTCTCTTCAGAGCAGTCCAGACCAAATCGAACACTGCCTCCAATGTAGGAGGACAATACGTTTTCTTTGTTTTTGTTTCCTCCAGATCCGGCCAGACCCGTCCAGACTGTCTGATCTGGAGAAATTCCGCTTCCAATGTAGGACTGTCCTAAGGCTTTTGACCGAATAAATATCAAAACCCTTCTGAACGAGCTAAAGAATGTCGGTGTCATGGGCACGTTGTTGAAGTGGTTCGAGTCTTATCTTACGGACAGATCTCAGTATGTCAATATGGGAAGCTACAGATCGCGATCATTTTTTTCAGCATCAGGGGTACTACAGGGTTCCCATTTGGGTCCTCTTCTGTTTATAATTTACATAAACAGAATAGAAAGGTGTTTCAAAGTATGTAAATTCCTGTTATTCGCAGATGATTCGAAACTTTTAGCACAAATTCAAAGCATTCAGGACTGTTTGGATTTACAGAGTGATCTAGACAGCCTTTTACGCTTTTGTGAAGATTTCAGCTTAAATTCGAACCTAGCTAAGTGCTGTATGGTTTTTTTCACGCGAAATATGTCTGTCTTTCACCATCAATATTCTTTTGCTGGAACTGTTCTGCGGCGCACAGGTATGGTGAGAAATTTGGGTGTTATGCTAGACTCAAAGCTCCTCTTTGATGAGCATGTAAGTAATCTAGTATGTGCAGGTAACAGGGCCGTATCTAGGTACTACTGCACCTGTGGCAAGATTTTGTTCAGCGCCCCCAAATTGGCGTTGATTTTTTTCATCCCTTATAAATATATATGTTTTAAATTTTTTCTTAATTTTGAATAAACTAAATAGATATATACAGGGTGAGTCTTTGACCACTGCCTTAATTTCAACCATAGATTCTTCACGTCAAAAGAAACATTTTCTTTCCACAACATTTTTCCAAATTGGGCCCCCTTCAAAAGATATAGGGTGTTGAAATTTCATAAAAAAAATTGCATTTTTACCTGTAATATTCAAACGACATTATCATTTGAAATGATCTCTTGTAGAAGTTTTTTGATAACAGTGATGCATATTTTGGCATCAATAGATTTATTCCATTTCTTTAGGTTTCTCACTAATACTCTACAGATTGGTTTAATTGCATTACAAACAAATATCACTTTATTTGAAGGTCCGTATTTTGTACTTCCTAGAATCATTAGTCTTTTTGGCAGATAAAATCATTCTTCGTCTTTTCTCCTAAATTGCTCCATTCTTGAAATATTTGAAGTGAAAGGAATTGAATTGATATAATTTTGTCGAAATTATCTGATTTTCCTAAATCCAACTCTGTGCTGAAATGATTCAATAATCAGATTTGTTCAATGTTGCCATATTTTATGTCTTTATTAAATATATTGGAGAAGGATCATGGGTTAAACCGCAGGAATGCAGAAAATATGGGAAATGGATGGAAGGTACTTGCCGACACGTGTTTCTGCTTATTGGCTTCTTCAGGGCAAGGCAACCAAGAAACCTGGATATGGATGGAAATGAATAATAAAATAAAACTAAATGACAACAGGTGACCACAACAGGAGCGAGCATCCAATTTGTGGCTTCAACCCAAGATACCTCTGGTTTGGAGGCTAAACCGAGCATCGCCACGATGGAAGCATAAGCAACCTGTGTGATGCGACCAAAACCCAAGGATACAATTAAATAAGATATTGGAGAAGGATCCTTCTCCAATATCTTATTTCACCGCATTATCTTCACTTTGAATTTAATTGTATCCTTGGGTTTTGGTCGCATCACACAGGTTGCTTATGCTTCCATCGTATGATGCTCGGTTTAGCCTCCAAACCAGAGGTATCTTGAGTTGAAGCCACAAATTGGATGCTCACTCTTGTTATGGTCACCTGTTGTCATTTAGTTTTATTTTATTATTCATTTCCATCCATATCCAGGTTTCTTGGTTGCCTTGCCCTGAAGAAGCCAATAAGCAAAAACACGTGTCGGCAAGTACCTTCCATCCATTTCCCATATTTTCTGCATTCCTGCGGTTTAACCCATGATCCTTCTCCAATATCTTATTTCACCGCATTATCTTCACTTTGAATTTATTAAATATTTCTACAAAAGGTTGCGGAAATCTGTCCAGTATATGGTTCCACCACTAAACACTATAGATGAAATTAACCACTGAACAATTTTTGTCTTACATTCACCACAAAATCTAAATTGATGATGTCTAGCACCTTGTTTAATAATTAATCCTGAGTAATATTCCATAATAGATAGAGAAAAAGATTTCCATCACTCACATAGGTACTTCGTTATATTTTCATGATGACCGTTGAAATAGGTAATGTATTTTCTGTCAGAATTAATTCAGAAAAGCGAGTCTAAATCTTTGCAATAGATGAGCCAATTTCTGAGAATTTTTTCTCCATTTTTTTGGTGTTTGTGAACCGATAATTTTGAAATCGCCTGTTGTTTATCAAAAGGTAATTGTCAACGTTATCGCAATAAATTGGAACATGCTGGACATACATCGCAATCATATTTTCATTTACTGTCCACGTTGTTGGATTGTTAAAATCAATCTCAAAAATTTTTTTGCATTTCTTGATTTTGTTTAACATTTTCTTCATTTTCTAGGTTTTGACTAGATATATCTGAAGAACTAGATACAGAATGAGAAGGACTGCCAGTTGTGGATACTTTGGGAGTACACGGTTTTTGTGGTAGCAAAAACTTTGATATGTCACTAGTATTGGCTTTTAAGGCAGCAGTCTTTTGAGCACGCAGTGCTTTATTCTGTTCCCCTGATAACTTTTTTGGTGGAATTCTGCAAAACAATCGTAAACAAAGCATAGAAATATTAAGTTTATATTTAACCCTCTGAAGCATTTTCTATTTTTTATCTTCATCATGAAACCAACCCGCGCGAAGAGTTTAAAAAAATTCATGGTTTCTGTCGGAGACCAACGCTTCAAACTTAGACTAATAGTCTAAGGCTTCAAAGGTGAGCCTGGGATTCTGCAAATATTGGAGAAATAATAACTAGTAAAATTGTTTTTTTTTCTTCTGAGAAATTTGTTAGTAAAACTACGATTTCTGAATGCATAAATAATTTGATACTCAATCAACAACTAACTCTTGATATCAACTTTTTGTTTTAAATAAATTGTTTTTTCATTTCTTACTACTCCTCAGAAAGACTCATGAAACTGAAATCAATTTTTCCGAAAAAATTTTGAATTTTCGACTATGCTCCTCTTCACTTCCGCAGAAACCTAAACTTAATACTTCAATACAGTAATAAATAAGTTTTGATAAATGCTTCGATTTCGTTTAACTGTGCAGTTACACTTGTTCTATTCACTCTATTCTTTGTTATTTTATTCACCGTTTCCAGTCACCGATCGTAGCACCTTAGAGGCGCCCCCGAAGTGAGCCCATCCACTGTTCCAGTCAACGGTGCGTCAAGTCCTCGCTCTACCTTATCTACCTTCCCCTTTCTTTTGTTGGAACAGAAGCACCCACCGAGTTTGTTTACAAGATGTATTAGTGAGGATTTTTACCTTCTCTTTATTTGCGTTCGGCTCTTATTGACAATGTACCCAGATTCAATCTTCAAGTAAATCAATGTATATAATATTATATATTATTTGTCAAAAACTACCAGGCACACACAAACACCCAGACCTCTACAGGAATCGAACCCGCAACCTTCAGCCGCAATAAGCTACACATTCGTAAATAATGCAATTTTGGAATTCTTCCTGTAAATATCTCATTTGCCATCTGAAGTGTTACAGGAGTAATTCCAGAATTGCATTGTTTATTTCATAGTTCATAGTTAGTTCGGCCACATACAGATCGATCGTACGCTACGATATCATAACCTACAGATGAAAAGCAGAATACGGGCATAAATAATTATGGAGCGAGTTAAAACAAGAATATCTGTTTACTCCTTCACCTGGTGACTAAAATTCTACGTTTCTCTATTCTACACCGTGATACATTTATCGAAATAACAAATATAATAGCTACCTTTAGTATTTACTTCATTCAAAATCTTTCCTCAATATTGACTATAATTATGTTTTTCGACGATTTTCCCTATATTATTGCACTTGTTCACAAAAATCTATTCGTACAAGCAACACAACTACATAATCATCCAACTAATCTACAGTACCTCACTTTTCTTTTCTCTGCTTTTAACTGTAATGGCGGAATGGCCTCAAGAGGCAGGTACTCGACAAAGTAACAGCACGGTGCACACGGCCCGATTCAATCGGTCCATACGGTAGGGAATCTAGACGAGCCCTTTTCGGCTTGTCAGCGGACACATCTATATACACGTGGTCGGTTTTCGCATCCTACCTGGCGGAGTCGCGACATCGCTCCTTATGCAAAAAAATATTATTAGCGTATACATGAAGACCGTGACATGTTATCTCGAATATTTCATTGGCGCTTCTATATTTTATTCTTTGAATTTTTTTGGCGCTCAATTTTTTTTCTTCATTTGATAGGCCACACCCTAGGTACGGCCCTGGCAGGTAACAATGTTCTTGGATGGATTATGAGACAATGTCGTCAATTCAATAGTGGTGTAGCAATTCTGGCGTTGTATTATGCCTTCGTTCACAGTAAGCTCAACTTCGCGTCTTCGGTTTGGTGTCCTCAATAGAATGTCCATATCGAAAGGTTGGAAAGGGTGCAGGCTAAATTTCTTTGGTTTCTGAGTTATAGGACAGGTTTCTACTTGAGACCTCGGGATCCTGAAAATTATGTTGTTCGTTTGAGACATTTCAAAATGATCAGCTTGAAGGGCAAAAAAGATTAACGACATGGTTTTCATATATGAGATACTCTCAGATCAATTGGATTGTCCCAAACTTTTGGAATCTATCGATTTTTATGTTCGTCCAAGACTGAGGAGACCCCTGTATTTTACCTGATCACATATAGAACCAACAGTGCAAGGTATTCGCCATTGTCAAGGATGGTAGCTTTATGCAATAATCATGTGAATAATATTGATTTATTTTTAGGAAAAAATCTAAGTTCATTTAGGATAATTGTTAGGGGATTTTTATGCAGGTACAATAATTGTAAATCCCTTTATTTGTTTGTTTATATTATAATGTTGTCTATAAATATGTAATTAGTGGGCCCTTCTGTTAGGTGTTTACACCTGTCAGCGTTCTTTGTGAAATAAATAAATAAATAAATGTCACAAAAATCCAAGAGGTAATGGCCGCCCACTACGCCTCCCTTGAGCATGAACAATGGAAAAGTTTTGTTATGATACTACACGAAATTGTTCATTGAGGTAGGCTCGTTTTCATTTCAACCTGAACCTACGGAGGACCTAGATGGTTCATGCTTTAGTTTTCATCCACTAAGGCCTGGTTGTACAGTCCGAGTTCAAGCCTAGTTCAAGACTGAACCCAACTCAAATAAGAAATATCTGTTGTACAGTGCGAGTTCAAGGCTGAACTTCACTCAAACCGACCCTAAGTTGAACTTCCAAAATCGGGCGCTCAAGCCTGGTTCAACAGAAATTTCAGTTCAATCATAGAGTTCAATTTACAATTTATAGGTTATATGTCAAATAGTTGTACTTGAAAGGCTTGCTAAGGTAGTATTTTCGTGAATGAGTTGTGTTCGTGTTTCACTCAAAAACAGAATTTTTCAATATGAAATTAATAGAAATGGATTTTCAACTCGACAATAATCTTGCGGAATTGACCGATGATGAAGATTTTGTGGAAGCAGTGAATTTTGCTATGAATTCGAGTAGAATGCCGAAGAAATATAGGGAAAGAATGAATTATTTCGAGGTCTGGAATGAAACCGAATTTTTACAAAGATTCCGTTTATCAAAAGATGGAGTACGTTTTGTGGTATCCCAGAATATCTACTTGATTGAATTTCACATACTTTGCAGGTCCTCAGCCTATGCCCAGCGTATAGCATTTCTCCTCTGAGAATTTTTTTTGTGCGTTTCTTCAAGTTTTCGTATTTTTTTTAAACAAAGGGAGCCTCGGAATATTAGTCCACTTTCACTATTGAACTCCTGTTCTATTCTCTTCCGGTATTCACCTTTCATTTTATTTATATTACTATCAGTTTGTTTATTTTCAATTATATTGCTGTATTTTTTAATAAAATTTATTAAAATGTTCACGTGAAGCACGTGAAATTTGCGCTTCGCTTAACGTCTTGTTCAAATAGAACAATTCAAATTTTTAAAATTATATTTGCGCTCTTGTCATAGAAGAATTTTAATTCTTCTTCTTTTTTCACATTTGTCCAAAATTTGTTACTATTCGTATCAAAAACGCATGTCTCAAAGGAAGCGACGTTGCCATTTTCTGAAGAATTGTACTCAAGGAAAGTTCACTCGAACTCGCCTCAAACATAACCTGTACAACCGGATGACATATCTGAACCTTGCTCAAGAGTGAACCGAGCTCAGTTGAGCTTCGAATTGAGTTGTCACTGTACAACCGGGCCTAAGAAGATGAATAAACTTAGACTTGGTTAAATGAGACTATATTCTTAAATCTTCTGAATTATTTAGATTGTTTGTGTACAAGGGTGAATGAAAATGTTATTTTCCCTTCACTGCTGGTTACTAACTGATTTTTTTTTTTTTTTTTTTTGAGGAGACAAATCAGCTCACTCGGTTAAAAGAGAGGCTTATTTTGCTTCCTCTGAAAAATTAAGACTTTCTGAAGGTATGGTCGATCCTTCATAAATCGCCACATAGCGTGAAACAATATTGATCTCGGATATTAAACGGGGTGAATCTTTGACCACTGAGTTAATTTTAACATCGGTTCTTGAGATCGAAAGAAACACTTTTTCCATTAAGGTTCTTGCATATTCAGCTGCGTTATAAAGTTATAAGCATTTTAAGTTTTCACATTGGGCAAATACCCCTCTGTAGTCCAGTTTAGTCTGAAAGAAAAATACCTTCCACAGCGTCCACTAATGAATCTCAATTGATTAAAAACATTATTTTCCCTCTAAAAAATGATTCACTCACTCTTGTTTCATCCGATGAGATCCATATCCAGAAGGCAGATACAAAATACTAATTTTCTGGTTAAAAAAAATTCAACATAGATTTTTGTTGTTCTACTATAATTTCTATCTAGTTTAAGATTATAAACCATCCCTTTCTAGTGAGAAATTCCAAAAAGACCTCAGAATTATTGGATGTTATCATCATACATTTGTAATTTTCCCAATATATTAAAAACAATAAGGAATATTTCTGTGGAAATCGATGGTTCGATACAGGTAACCGAAGGGTTCAGAAATGCGATATTTCGAGGTAGAAAGAGGAAGGCGATCTCGCGAGCGAAGCGAGCACCGTAAAGTTCACGAGACGGACTTTCGTTAGGTGCATTTCACATGCCTTTACGACCACGCTAACATTTTCAAAAAAATTATCTAAAACACCGATTTGCTGGTTTTTCGCGAAAGATGGTCCGGTAAAATTGAAAAAGGCTTTTTCCACTGACGCGATCAGGAAAAGCCGTTTTCATATGTGTCTTCCCCGAGAATCGGACCTTTGGATAGGGCTATTCATATCTTCCAATCGCAACTAGAAATATTTTAAATTAATTGCTGAAAATAGCTTACTTCGGCTCAAACACAAATTTCCAGATCATCAGTCACGTCCGACGTTCACAGAACATTGTCACATATTTTCAATTAAAATTTGAATCCATACTCCCTATAATATTTTGAAAATTTTTCAATTCATACGATTCGTAAGAACCCTGGTGAGGTATTCTCTCATAGTTTAACAGTCTACGATGTATATTTAAGAAATTCAAAAATTTAACCAGCATAGAATCAGTTTTACAATCCCTAGCCAATTCATTTCACCCCTGTCGATTCCTACTCTAAATGACAATTGTCGTTGACATTTTAATCTTATGTATTGTAATCATACTTTTATTTATGTATGATTCTAATCGTAACAAACAATAAACTAATCCAAATGGATATTTCGCAGGTAGGGATTTGCAGATAGCAAATAATACTTTATTCGGGTTGTACATTTCAATTTTCACTCCACGAAGAAACATAGGAACGACCTTGTAACATTCATCATGCCTTCAGAACAATAAATCCTTCTTTCTCCATCAGATACATCCACCCACGCTAAGAATTCTGTCTTCAGCAATTAATTCATTACGTTCTTCTCACAATCAAGCGAAATAGTAACAGTAGTTGATCAAATATACGATTGGTTTGCAATTCTTGTATTCCCGTTAGTTCTGCAAATTCCAAGAGAATTTAAATTTTGAATATGCAATTCAATATCTTTATTTATCAAACTTAGACTAGGTTAGATCTTTGAAATAAATATTCCTCTGATCATTAGGTTAGCTATGCCAACTTCCATAATACTTCATATAATTCAATAAAGAGGTTCACCAAATTAATAACTTTTATTGGTGGTACATCTGAGATGGTGGTATTCTATATTTTCTGATATTTTAAGGACTAATCTACACTTCCATAATCACTAATTTTGTTTCACTCACATAATTCTCACCATCATTTAACATTTTCTTTTATACTCAAGAGTCTAAGCTATTTCTATCATATTTCCTATATTTCTATCCTCTCAAATGTCCCATTATACTTCAATTAAATGATGACTGTTTGGTCTTTCCATCAAGTTTTTACAAATACAAGGATTAATATTGTCTCTAATATTTGTAAAACTGAAGGTCATTATAACTAACTATATTACTAATAATAATAATAATAATAATAAACTTTATTGATCCCGTTAGACAATACAGTATGGGACAAGTCAATCATAACAATACAAAATAGAAAACAAATTATTAGTGGTCACAAGACCAAGATAACAGTGAAAAATCACACAAATATTCAGTTACTGAATAGTAGCCTTTGCACAATAGTAGTTTCTTGATGGTTCTCTTGAATTGAATTATTTTAAGATTTTTAAAACTTGTTGGTAAGTGATTGTATACTCGTATACTCTGATAGAGAGGCGAGCGTTCAAACCTTGATGTTCTATGCTTGGGTATAAGCAGTACATCCCCTTTCCTCGTCGAATATTGGTGATAACTGGACAGCTTCTTAAAAGATCCCTCGTTGGACCTTACATGTAGGAGGCATCTGTATATGTACAAGCATGCAACTGTCATGGGCCCTGGCAGGTTACAATGTTCTTGGATGGATTATGAGACAATGTCGTCAATTCAATAGTGGTGTAGCAATTCTGGCGTTGTATTATGCCTTCGTTCACAGTAAGCTCAACTTCGCGTCTTCGGTTTGGTGTCCTCAATAGAATGTCCATATCGAAAGGTTGGAAAGGGTGCAGGCTAAATTTCTTTGGTTTCTGAGTTATAGGACAGGTTTCTACTTGAGACCTCGGGATCCTGAAAATTATGTTGTTCGTTTGAGACATTTCAAAATGATCAGCTTGAAGGGCAAAAAAAAGATTAACGACATGGTTTTCATATATGAGATACTCTCAGATCAATTGGATTGTCCCAAACTTTTGGAATCTATCGATTTTTATGTTCGTCCAAGACTGAGGAGACCCCCTGTATTTTACCTGATCACATATAGAACCAACAGTGCAAGGTATTCGCCATTGTCAAGGATGGTAGCTTTATGCAATAATCATGTGAATAATATTGATTTATTTTTAGGAAAAAATCTAAGTTCATTTAGGATAATTGTTAGGGGGATGTTTATGCAGGTACAATAATTGTAAATCCCTTATTTGTTTGTTTATATTATAATGTTGTCAATAAATATGTAATTAGTGGGCCCTTCTGTTTGGTGTTTACACCTGTCAGCGTTCTTTGTGAAATAAATAAATAAATAAATGTCACAAAAATCCAAGAGGTAATGGCCGCCCACTACGCCTCCCTTGAGCATGAACAATGGAAAAGTTTTGTTATGATACTACACGAAATTGTTCATTGAGGTAGGCTCGTTTTCATTTCAACCTGAACCTACGGAGGACCTAGATGGTTCATGCTTTAGTTTTCATCCACTAAGGCCCGGTTGTACAGTCCGAGTTCAAGCCTAGTTCAAGACTGAACCCAACTCAAATAAGAAATATCTGTTGTACAGTGCGAGTTCAAGGCTGAACTTCACTCAAACCGACCCTAAGTTGAACTTCCAAAATCGGGCGCTCAAGCCTGGTTCAACAGAAATTTCAGTTCAATCATAGAGTTCAATTTACATTTATAGGTTATATGTCAAATAGTTGTACTTGAAAGGCTTGCTAAGGTAGTATTTTCGTGAATGAGTTGTGTTCGTGTTTCACTCAAAAACAGAAATTTTCAATATGAAATTAATAGAAATGGATTTTCAACTCGACAATAATCTTGCGGAATTGACCGATGATGAAGATTTTGTGGAAGCAGTGAATTTTGCTATGAATTCGAGTAGAATGCCGAAGAAATATAGGGAAAGAATGAATTATTTCGAGGTCTGGAATGAAACCGAATTTTTACAAAGATTCCGTTTATCAAAAGATGGAGTACGTTTTGTGGTATCCCAGAATATCTACTTGATTGAATTTCACATACTTTGCAGGTCCTCAGCCTGTGCCCAGCGTATAGCATTTCTCCTCTGAGAATTTTTTTTGTGCGTTTCTTCAAGTTTTCGTATTTTTTTTAAACAAAGGGAGTCTCGGAATATTAGTCCACTTTCACTATTGAACTCCCGTTCTATTCTCTTCCGGTATTCACCTTTCATTTTATTTATATTACTATCAGTTTGTTTATTTTCAATTATATTGCTGTATTTTTTAATAAAATTTATTAAAATGTTCACGTGAAGCACGTGAAATTTGCGCTTCGCTTTACGTCTTGTTCAAATAGAACAATTCAAATTTTTAAAATTATATTTGCGCTCTTGTCATAGAAGAATTTTAATTCTTCTTCTTTTTTCCATTTGTCCAAAATTTGTTACTATTCGTATCAAAAACGCATGTCTCAAAGGAAGCGACGTTGCCATTTTCTGAAGAATTGTACTCAAGGAAAGTTCACTCGAACTCGCCTCAAACATAACCTGTACAACCGGATGACATATCTGAACCTTGCTCAAGAGTGAACCGAGCTCAGTTGAGCTTCGAATTGAGTTGTCACTGTACAACCGGGCCTAAGAAGATGAATAAACTTAGACTTGGTTAAATGAGACTATATTCTTAAATCTTCTGAATTATTTAGATTGTTTGTGTACAAGGGTGAATGAAAATGTTATTTTCCCTTCACTGCTGGTTACTAACTGATTTTTTTTTTTTTTTGAGGAGACAAATCAGCTCACTCGGTTAAAAGAGAGGCTTATTTTGCTTCCTCTGAAAAATTAAGACTTTCTGAAGGTATGGTCGATCCTTCATAAATCGCCACATAGCGTGAAACAATATTGATCTCGGATATTAAACGGGGTGAATCTTTGACCACTGAGTTAATTTTAACATCGGTTCTTGAGATCGAAAGAAACACTTTTTCCATTAAGGTTCTTGCATATTCAGCTGCGTTAAAAAGTTATAAGCATTTTAAGTTTTCACATTGGGCAAATACCCCTCTGTAGTCCAGTTTAGTCTGAAAGAAAAATACCTTCCACAGCGTCCACTAATGAATCTCAATTGATTAAAAACATTATTTTCCCTCTAAAAAATGATTCACTCACTCTTGTTTCATCCGATGAGATCCATATCCAGAAGGCAGATACAAAATACTAATTTTCTGGTTAAAAAAAATTCAACATAGATTTTTGTTGTTCTACTATAATTTCTATCTAGTTTAAGATTATAAACCATCCCTTTCTAGTGAGAAATTCCAAAAAGACCTCAGAATTATTGGATGTTATCATCATACATTTGTAATTTTTCCAATATATTAAAAACAATAAGGAATATTTCTGTGGAAATCGATGGTTCGATACAGGTAACCGAAGGGTTCAGAAATGCGATATTTCGAGGTAGAAAGAGGAAGGCGATCTCGCGAGCGAAGCGAGCACCGTAAAGTTCACGAGACGGACTTTCGTTAGGTGCATTTCACATGCCTTTACGACCACGCTAACATTTTCAAAAAAATTATCTAAAACACCGATTTCCTGGTTTTTCGCGAAAGATGGTCCGGTAAAATTGAAAAAGGCTTTTTCCACTGACGCGATCAGGAAAAGCCGTTTTCATATGTGTCTTCCCGAGAATCGGACCTTTGGATAGGGCTATTCATATCTTCCAATCGCAACTAGAAATATTTTAAATTAATTGCCGAAAATAGCTTACTTCGGCTCAAACACAAATTTCAGATCATCAGTCACGTCCGACGTTCACAGAACATTGTCACATATTTTCAATTAAAATTTGAATCCATACTCCCTATAATATTTTGAAAATTTTTCAATTCATACGATTCGTAAGAACCCTGGTGAGGTATTCTCTCATAGTTTAACAGTCTACGATGTATATTTAAGAAATTCAAAAATTTAACCAGCATAGAATCAGTTTTACAATCCCTAGCCAATTCATTTCACCCCTGTCGATTCCTACTCTAAATGACAATTGTCGTTGACATTTTAATCTTATGTATTGTAATCATACTTTTATTTATGTATGATTCTAATCGTAACCAAACAATAAACTAATCCAAATGGATATTTCGCAGGTAGGGATTTGCAGATAGCAAATAATACTTTATTCGGGTTGTACATTTCAATTTTCACTCCACGAAGAAACATAGGAACGACCTTGTAACATTCATCATGCCTTCAGAACAATAAATCCTTCTTTCTCCATCAGATACATCCACCCACGCTAAGAATTCTGTCTTCAGCAATTAATTCATTACGTTCTTCTCACAATCAAGCGAAATAGTAACAGTAGTTGATCAAATATACGATTGGTTTGCAATTCTTGTATTCCCGTTAGTTCTGCAAATTCCAAGAGAATTTAAATTTTGAATATGCAATTCAATATCTTTATTTATCAAACTTAGACTAGGTTAGATCTTTGAAATAAATATTCCTCTGATCATTAGGTTAGCTATGCCAACTTCCATAATACTTCATATAATTCAATAAAGAGGTTCACCAAATTAATAACTTTTATTGGTGGTACATCTGAGATGGTGGTATTCTATATTTTCTGATATTTTAAGGACTAATCTACACTTCCATAATCACTAATTTTGTTTCACTCACATAATTCTCACCATCATTTAACATTTTCTTTTATACTCAAGAGTCTAAGCTGTTTCTATCATATTTCCTATATTTCTATCCTCTCAAATGTCCCATTATACTTCAATTAAATGATGACTGTTTGGTCTTTCCATCAAGTTTTTACAAATACAAGGATTAATATTGTCTCTAATATTTGTAAAACTGAAGGTCATTATAACTAACTAATTTACTAATAATAATAATAATAATAAACTTTATTGATCCCGTTAGACAATACAGTATGGGACAAGTCAATCATAACAATACAAAATAGAAAACAAATTATTAGTGGTCACAAGACCAAGATAACAGTGAAAAATCACACAAATATTCAGTTACTGAATAGTAGCCTTTGCACAATAGTAGTTTCTTGATGGTTCTCTTGAATTGAATTATTTTAAGATTTTTAAAACTTGTTGGTAAGTGATTGTATACTCGTATACTCTGATAGAGAGGCGAGCGTTCAAACCTTGATGTTCTATGCTTGGGTATAAGCAGTACATCCCCTTTCCTCGTCGAATATTGGTGATAACTTGACAGCTTCTTAAAAGATCCCTCGTTGGACCTTACATGTAGGAGGCATCTGTATATGTACAAGCATGCAACTGTCATGATCCCATGCGTTATGAAAAGAGGTCGACAGGAGACCCGAGGAGGTATTCTAAAGATACTTCTCAGTATTCTTTTCTGGCACACAAGAATTCTGTCCAAGTCAGATGCACTACCCCAGATCAGAATATTGTATGACAAATGTGGGTAAGCAAGACAATAATAAACATCCAGAAGGGATTGGAGGGGAAATAGGTTTTTAATTTTGTTGATAGCGTAGTAGGCGCTATTTAATTTTTTACAAACCTTTTCTACGTGTTCACTCCAACGTAAAAATTTATCAATCTGAATTCCAAGAAATCCAGTTGACTCATTTGGGGAAAGAGATAGATTCCTATATGTCAGCACCTGATTTCTACCCATATCCTTAAGACTGAAGTGTAAGCACACAGTCTTATCCACATTCACTACTAGGCCATTTCTGCTGCACCAAGATACAAACATATCTAGTAAAGCTGAAATTCCAGCAGCTAGCTCTTCAAAACTCCTTGCCGCAATCAAAAAAGACGAGTCGTCAGCAAAAAGCGCTACTACAAGTGCGATGATGTGTTCTGGTAGGTCATTTATGAACAAAATAAATAACAATGGACCCAGAACCGAGCCCTGGGGAACTCCCATGTCAAGCATATATTTCCCGGAGTCAGCACCATTGACTCTAACCCTCACACTGCGCTCCGCCAAATAACTTCTTAACCAATCAAGGAATAAACCCCTAAATCCAAGATTGTAAAACTTGCTCAGCATGAATGTGAACCTTAAGGAATCGAAAGCCCTTGACAGATCGAAAAACAGACCAGCCACGAAGAACCCATCGTCCAGTTTCTCATAAACGGTCTGCACGAATGAAATAGCAGCAGTCTCAGTAGAACGGCCAGGCCTGAAGCCATGCTGGGAACTGGTAATCACATTAAACCTATTCAAGAAACTAAGCATTCTGTTCAAAATTATTCTCTCAAAAATCTTGGAGAGACAACTCAGAAGGGATATAGGACGATAGTTTGAGATGCTGTGCGGATCTCCCTTTTTAAAATGGGCACAACAATACATTCTTTCAAAATTGAAGGAAATCTTCCAGAAGAAATAGAGAGATTTAGCAGGTACGCGAAATGTTCGGAAATAGAATCGCCGACCGCCTTCAGAGTTCTTGAAGATATACAATCAACACCTGTGCTTTTTTGTTTTTCAACAATTTGATGTTATCAGCTACCTCATGTTTTGTTACAGGATAAAAATAGAAACTTACATCTAGCATTTTTGAAGTTGTACATGAAATAGATAAAGAATTTCTGAAATGTTTTGCTAGCATTTCAGATGTTACAGTTGAAAAATATTCACCAAATGAGTTTGCTAACTCTGTAGGGTTAGTACATAAATTTCCATTCAATAGTAGATTTATTCTTCTCTGTTCCTTATTTTTATTACCGATTTTTTTATATACTAGGTTCCAAGTTGTTTTGTTTTTTTGACAAGAGTTGTTCATTATGTTTGCATAATATCTTCTTTTAGTAGTTTGCAGCAATTGATTGTAGTCTAATTTAGCGGTTTTATACATTGTCAAGGATTCTACAGATTTCACGTTCGAATGAAGCCAATAAATATTTTTCAAATGAAGGCTAGCTGACTTTATCTCATGGGTTAACCAAGGCTTAGAAACATTATTTCTTAGAATTCTCTTTAAAGGGCAACAATCAGCAAAAGCATCTCCAATGATCTTGACAAATTCATCAAAGCAATAATCTACGTTAGAACCTACATAAATATTCGTGAAGCTTGTGTTCTTAATTTGATTATTGAGTTTATCTAAATTACCATCAGTAATCTCCCTCACATAGCACACCTTGTTAACAGAATTGCAAGATCCAATATTTTTCATCGTATAGGAGTAGATCAATGAAACTATCCTATGGTCAGCAAGATGACCCTCGAAAACATTAGTTTTACATAACGTTAAATCTACATCTGTTAAAATATAATCTAGCAGAGAAGAAGAGGTTTTACCAGAAATATCAGTGAATATTCGTGTTGGCTCAAATGATGTTATACCCAAATTGAAGCACTGCATGAAGTCCTCGAATACAGATCTACTTTTTGAGTCATTGACATCCACATTCATATCTCCGCACACAAATAGTGATTTGGATTGATCTGCGCACTCTTGGACCACGTAAGTGAGTTTCTCAAAGAATAATTTGAGATCGACCTTGGGTGACCTATAGACACTAATAACACACACCTTCAGGTTGTCACTTGATATCTTCACTGCACATACCTCACAATTCATCTCTTCCGCAAGATGAGAAATACTAATTCCTGATGTTTGAATGGTATCTCTGGCATATATGGCAGTTCCACCTCCCCTATGTGAAGTACGGCAAAAATATGAGACTAACGTATAACCAGGAAGCATCATGAGTTCAATATTCTCTTTCAGACACCAGTGTTCGGCCACACTTACAATGTCTGGTTTCATTGAATCAAGTAATAATTCCAAAGTTAGTAACTTATTTGCAAGACTTTGGACATTCAATTGCATTATTTTCAATTTAGAAGTTTGTTGACTATTTTTCGTGGTTCGACTAATTTGGGTGGAATTTGCTAGATAGTGCTCTGATCCCGACGACGCCTCAGAAAAAACCTATTAACAGTTACTCCCCGCGGCCAGAGCGTAGGATCCATAATTTTTTCCAGATATTGAGTGGGAAAAGTGAGCTTGAAAGAAGCATAGACATCTGGTCGTCTTGAATTCAATGCCTCACACTCAATATCAGTGACAAACTGATCAAGAAATTTACAAATATCTTCAGTGGAAGTTGACGGGCTCAGTCTTGAGACATGCACATATGACAGGATTTTTTTGGGTGCACTTAGAAGACCAGTTGATTCTGAGGAACCAACGATAGGTTTGCTGCTCCTTTTTTGTCCACGAAATATGACCTCTTATATTCTGTGAAACTGAAGGAAATATTTCAATATTTAGATACATTTAACTTCCTTACATAATATTAAATGAACTCTTTTTTAAATCATACAAATACTCAATATGCATGAAAAAGTTACTCACATACATACTTTTCATAATTTAAAGTCCTTGGATTTGCGAATAAAAATTCATTTAGGTTATTTCAGAAAGAGACATAGCAAGGACCCTGTGAAATTGATTGTGATCTTAAAAAAGGGAAAAATCTTTCTTTCGCCATTAGACTCATGGTTCCAGGCTAAGAATTCTGCCTTTGGCAGTTTACTTCATCACATTCTTCCCATAATGAAGCAAAACAGTTGCTCAAAGATTCCATCGCTTTGCAATTTTTTCAGACTGTTACACACATTTCATTATGTACTCTTCCTGAAGTCACTAATATTGTTTCGCTCATGATTCTCACTATCACTTCAGATTTCCTCTTATTATTTTGATAATCTACATCCACAAAAAATTACTATGTGACCTTCCCTATACTCTAGATGGAATCTTCAATCCTACAAAGCTTTAGTATATATAAAAAATTTAGAAAGCACTGACGTGAGGTCAGATTGCTTTGGCGCTCTTGTTGAGCTACTTGCGAGTTAATATTCAAACCTTAACAAATCTATAAGCTCTCTGATCGGGTGAACAATAGTCCTTTTCCGTACTATGGAACAATGTGATGCAAATATGAAAGCCTAATGAATAAACAAACCTTTATCTCAATTTGAAAATAACTACTCATAATTTTCACCAAATTTTGTTCTATGCTTCTCCTAAAAACTAACGTCATTGCTTTTCTGAGTTTGGACAACGCCATCAAATTCTTTCTCTATGATAAACAATTTTTTGATTGATATTATGTCTGTGCTTTTCTGAACTTTGACAACGTCATCGACATCGAATTCTACCTCTATGAATTCTATGAAAATATCGTGTTCACGGAACGGACGGACGGACGGACAGAATCGATTTTGACCACGGATCATTCATCAGTAGGTCCAAACAAAACGGTTGATACCACTTTTGCCCAAAAATTCGAAAGTCACAGACATTTGGGCAAATTAATAAGCACTCTGTTCAGGTGAACAAGAGCGCCAAAAAATTAGCTTGCCTGTTCCCTATGCATACGAGAACAACTGATGAAAATAATCATCATTATTCCGTACATTCAAAAACTATTTAATTCTTTTCCTTAAGAAATCGATTTTATAGAATCTGTCAAAAGCGATCATTGTTTTGATACCGATGACAGATCACGCCATAGAAGAGAGTAATCTACATCCCTTGCTATAAATGAGGCGAATTTAAGAGAATGCAAGGTTAAGTTTGTGCAAGTCGCGTTCCGTGTGAATATACAGGGGGTAGGAAGAATATTTTCGTTTTTTTTGCTGGCAATTACAATTTTCTATCTGAGAAACGGGTTTTCTCGAAAAATGTTCTGTTTATTATCACGAATTTCTATTCTTACTCCTCCAAATGGCAGATTTTATGGTAAAGTTGCGGAAACCCTTAGTCATTAAAACGCAGTTAATATTATTTGCTTTTTTCACTCTCGCTTCTTTGAAATGTTGTGGCAAATTGAAATAACAACTTTTTTTTAGGAATACAGTAATTCATTTTTTTTTCTGTAAAAATTGCTGAACTCTTGCTATCGCTCAATTCTCTTCAGCAAGAAAATATTGCTGTGGAAATTTTTCATTACTCTAAAGAGTATTTGTTGAATTATTTGTTATGAGCATTGCTATCTGTGGATACTTTACTTTTTTCGGTTTTATTCGCATTTTTTCGAGATTTCTCTGCGTTTCTGCGGGTTTTGTTGAGATTCTTCAGGCTTTTTTGTGTGCGTTCAGATTTTTTGAGTTCCCTCGGGATTTTTCGAGTTTTTGCAGGGTTTGTTAAGTTTCTTCGAGATTTTTTGCGTGCTTTCAGGTTTCTTACCGTCAATCGGGCTTTTTGAGTTTCTTCGGGATTGTTTGCGTGCTTTCGGGTTTGAGTTTTTTCGGGATGTTTGGTGTGCTTTCAGTTTTTTTTTGCGTTTTTTCGGAATATTTTGCGTGCTTTCAGATTTTTTACGTTCCTTCGGGGTTTAATATAATCTTTTGAGCTTTTTTACGTTCTTATGAGGTTTAATGGTTTCTTTACTGTTTCGTAGCACTCTTCGGTTTTTTTCGCTTCTTGTCGTGTTTTTTGCTGAGTTTTGCTGAGCATGGGCTACATTGAGCTACCTGCCAATGGTTCTACTGGCACATGGAACAACTTGCTTATGGATCTACTGGCCTAAGGATCTACTGGCTTATGGATCTATTTTTCCATAGATCTACTGGCGTTCTTTCGTGTTTTTTCGTGTTTCTTCGCGTTCTTTTGTGTTTCTCCGCTTTCTTCCGTGTAGCTTAGCGTTCTTTTCTTCTTTTCTTTGCCTTCAACGTGTTTCTTTGATCTTTGATCTATGGGCTTATTGAACTACTGGCTTATGGATCTACTGGCCTATAGATCTACGGGCCTATGAATCTCCTGGCTTACTAGTCTTCTTAAAATTTCCAAATCATGAAAACCATTATTTCTATGAAAACTTCCACAGCAAGAGGTTGTCACTGTGCTTTTTTTCACTCAAGGCAAGAAAAAATCATCTATGATTTTCCAAACACTGATATTTCTGAAGTTTTTTTTTCCTTGACAGAGACCAGTGAACAGGTCTATGAGGTCTCTTGATATCATACTGTTAAAAATATGAAAATCTTTAACAACAATGAATGATGTCACTACGAATAATTATTTTAATGTGATGTTACTTTTCTTGATGATTATTTTCTGTACTGAATCCCAATAACATTTTACTCGGATAGATTACAAGTATTCCCAGATTTAGGTGTACAATTATACTTGCTTAAAGAAATTGAGTTTGATCACCTAAGTTGATTCTTCAGAATCAACTTCAATAAAAAATTTTTTGTTAAATCATTAATATGAAACTATTCTGTTTAGCCTATAATCAATTACTGAACATGCGTAAATTTTTGGTTTTTATAATCAGAGTATCTGTTTTAATTACGTAAACAAAAACATAAATATAGAATAATGGTTATTCATAGATTATGTCAAATTTTAATACCTTACCATAAAATGTTAATTTATTACCGAGCCCCTGGAGAGAAAAAATTAATAATTGCTGAGTTTTTTATATGAAAGATTATATCTGTAACAATTATTGATCTTCAGTTATAATTTTCCTCAGAATAATTAGAGTGAATTATTATCACATTAAAATGTTATTATAACGTCTCTGTGGCAGGTAGTTCTCAATAAAATAGTGTTCTGTGGTTCCTTGTTGTTTTGAAACTATCAACAGTGATTTGTAGATTTCTTTAAAAAAATATGGAAAGTATTTTATGGATAATTTCGATAGTTTGAAATTATTCAATTCAGTGTAAAATGATTATGGTCAAAAAATGCATTCTATTATAATCTTTCTTGTTCATGAGCTTATAACTTCCAGTTTAAATACTGATTGAATTTTAATTAACCATGCATCATAACAAACATTCAGAAATATTGAAACTAAGTCAAATTCTATTATCTCCTAAGTTTGTGAACCAGGTTGAATCGGTGTATGAAATAAAGATGTGAAAGAACTTCTATAAAAGTAAAAAACAAATCTAAGAGACTGGGTTCGAAGAGCTCAAGACTCATATGAGCTTAATTTGAAGCATTCCTATGTTAGAATAGATATAATTTGATGAACCCTGAAAGTCTGAAATAATAAAAAACCAGCTCTTCATAAAGACAAGCCTTCTATTCAACAGGTCCTGACAGAAAATACATTACTTATTTCAACGCTTATTACGACAATATACCGAAGTACCTATGTGAGTGATGGAAAACTTTTTCTCTATTTATTATGGAATATTACTCTCGATTAAATATCAAACAAGGTGCTAGACATCATTAATAATGAATACAGTAAATGGCAGTTTAGATTTTGTGGTGAATGTAAGACAAAAATTGTTCAGTGGTTAATTTCATCTATAGTGCTTAGTGGTAGAACTATAGACTGGAGAGATTTCCACAACCATTTGTAGAAATTTTTAATAAAGACATAAAAAATGGCAACATTGAACAAATCTGATTATTGAGTCATTTCAGAGTTGGATTTGGGAAATTCAGAAAATTTGGACAAAATAATATCGATTCAATTCCTTTCAATTTCAAATATCTCAAGAATGGTGCAATTTAGGAGAAAAGAAGATGAATGATTTTATCTGCATAAAAGACTAATGATTCCAGGAACTACAAGATACGGACCTTTAGTTCAATCGATATTTGTTTTTCATGCAATTTAACCAATCTGTAGAGTAGTAGTGAGAAACCCACAAGGAATGGAATAAATCTAATGATCCCAAAATATGCAGGACTGTTTTCAAAAACCTTGTACAGGTGATCATTTCAATTGATATTGTCGTTGGAATATTACAGGTGAAAATGCAATTTCTTTATGAAATTTCAACACCCTATATCTTTTCAACGGGGCCAAATTTGGGAAAATGTTAAAGGAAGAAAATGTTTCTTTTGACGTCAAGTATCTATGGTTAAAATCAACGCAGTGGTCAAAGACTCACCCTGTATTCCAACTATGTGTTGAATGATGCAAAATTCAGGTTTATTTTCAATTGATCTTATGAAGTAAGTCGTCTATACAATCAAGGATATTCAAGATCTGAATTCTACTCATTGAATTGCCAAGCCCATACTAGGATCGTATCACATAAAGAAGCATGCAAAAATAGCTTTCCAACATCAAAATATGATATATTTACCTTCTGCATGCATTAAATTATCAAGAAACTCACTTTTTTTGTGAATGTGACAACCAATACAGGACAAAAAGAATAATATAACTATAAAGCATGTGGGGACACTTTTGATCATTGCACTCATTTTGAATAGTCTGTGGAATAACCGATTCAATGAATTCATACGTTCAGAATAAATCAGTGAAGAATTATCACATTTTTGATAAGCATAACTCAATTAATTAATATCGTTCTCGATTCATGGAATGAAGATATACAAACGAATAGTTCCTTATCATGAATATAGGAACAGTGAAAAAGGTGGTGACGAATTCTGGAAAGGTGTCTTCAACAGGTTACAGATATCAAAGAATAGCAGTCTTCTACCCTGGAGTGTGATTGCGTTTATTCATCGAGTGTTCTGGGTGTTGTATGAACGAATCCAGTACAGATGGGGTATATTCACATCGAATTATTTTAGGTGAACTGCAATATTTACTATAATTTCATCAACACCAAACAAATATTGAATTTGATACAACAAAATTTAATTAAGTAATGGAACCTCAACAAATGTGGAAAATGATTTTTCGACCAATTATATTCGGAACTATTAGCATAATAAATTTAGAAAGCACGGACATGGCTTTGGCGCTCTTGTTAAACCCTCTCTTAAATCTCTTAATGGCCGGTTTCTGAACTCGACAGATTTGGCATTAATGTGTTTTCTCCAGTTGAGGCGCTGGTTCAAATGTATGCCGAGATACTTAGTTTTAGTGTCGACTGCTATGTGCTTTTCGAATATTTTGACAGGGGAACATATATTGCTTCTTGTAGTGAATATAAATTGAACCGACTTAGCCTCTTTGATGTTGAGTCGCCATTTTCGATGCAACCCCCAAGGACATCCAGGTGTTCTTGAAATTGTTAGGATGCGGTTCGGCGTTTTCATCAGATGCAAGTATGGCTATATCATCAGGAAAAGATGCTGTAACATGACAAAGTGCTACTTTGATGTCGAGCATGAGACTCAACTCTTAATTCTCTCAGGGTGGGCTCAATTACCGCAGCACCAAAACTCCTTTCGGTTTTTGACAAATATATTGAAGTGTATAGGTGCAATTCACTAATAACAATTTTTAGGAATGTCCAATCTCCTAAGTGAAATGGAACAATAGGGACTTATCTTAAAGTTATCTGAGTCGATAGCTTCCTCCCAGATCCCAGATACAAAATAAAGTCCCCGAGGGTATGGCCAGCCAGTTGACCAGAAACGGGTTGTATAGTTTCCACACAGATGTTCCAGACAGCGACGCGATGACTCCAACTTTCATCCCAGTTGAAGAATGTGCTCCATGGCAAGGTGGTTATGCCACAAGCTCCAATTATGTACTGTTCGAACCTGGGACTGGATATGATTTAATCTCTCATCGTGGAATGCATCTCAATCTCGAACTAGCATATGTGTTTGGCCTCGTAATAGGATATAATTTGACCCCCAGGGTGGAGCTATATCAGGATGAACAAAAGAACATTAGAAAGTGCAAGTGCATGTAAAACAAGGCTATTTCTTTTAGACAAACTAATAAGCCAGGAGATCCATAGGCCCGTAGATCTATAGGCCAGTAGATCCATAAGCCAGTAGTTCAATAAGCCCATAGATCAATATAGACCATAGATCAATGAAGCGCACAGAAACACGAAACACAGCAATGAAACCCGTTGAAGACAAAGAAACTCGAAAGAACGCTAAGCAACACGGAAGAAAGCGAAGAAACACAAAAGAACGCGAAGAAACACGAAAAAACACGAAAGAGCGCCAGTAGATCTATGGACCAATAGATCCATAAGCCAGTAGATCCATAAGCTAGTTGTTCCATGTGCCAGTAGAACCATTGGCAGGTAGCTCAATGTAGCCCATAGATCAATGAAGCTCGCGAAAACACGAAACTCAGCAAAAAACGACAAGAAGCGAAAAAAACTGAAGAGTGCTACGAAACAGTAAAGAAACCATAAAACCTCATAGAACGTAAAAAAACTCAAAAGAACATATTAAACCCCGAAGAAACGTAAAAAATCTGAAAGCACGCAAAATATTCCGAAAAAATGCAAAAACTGAAAGCACGCCAAATATCCCGGAAAAACTCAAAAAAACCGAAATCACGCAAACAATCCCGAAGAAACTCAAAAACCCGATGGTCGGCAAGAAACCTGAAAGCACGCAAAAATCTCGAAGAAACTTAACAAACCCTGAAAGAACTCGAAAAATCCCCAGGGAACGCAAAAAAATCTGAATGCACAAAAAAGCCTCAACAAAACCCGCAGAAACGCAGAGAAATCTCGAAAAACGCGAATAAAACCGAAAAAGTAAAGCATCCACAGAGAGCAATGCTCATAACAAATAATTCAACAAATACTCTTTAAAGTAATGAAAAATTTCGACAGCAATATTTTCTTGCTGAAGAGAATTGAGAGATAGCAAAAGTTCAGCAATTTTTACAAAAAAAAAAACAATTAATCACTGTGTTCCTAAAAAAACATTTCAAAGAAGCGAGAGTGAAAAAAGCAAATAATATTAACTACGTTTTAATGACTAAGGGTTTCCGCAACTTTACCATAAAATATGCCATTTGGAGGAGTAAGAATAGAAATTCGTGATAATAAACAGAACATTTTTCGAGAAAACCCGTTTCTCAGATAGAAAATTGTAATTGCCAGCCAAAGAAAACAAAAATATTCTTCCTACCCCCTGTATATTCACACGGAACGCGACTTGCACAAACTTAACCGTACATTCTCTTAAATTCGCCTCACTTATAGCAAGGGATGTAGATAATTACTCTCTTCTATGGCGTGATCTGTCATCAGTATCAAAACAATGATCGCTTTTGACAGATTCTATAAAATCGATTTCTTAAGGAAAAGAATTAAGTAGTTTTTGAATGTACGGAATAATGATGATTATTTTCATCAGTTGTTCTCGTATGCATAGGGAACAGGTAAGCTTTATTTTTATCTAATGCTAACATATTCAAAATGTATGTTTTAGACCAAAGGAATTGGAGAACTGTCTTTGTGTTGTGACTCTTGAGGAGAAATGATCCTTCGTGGCTTTCAAGGAAACTTACCATACCTTCAGTAATTATAAGTAGTCTCTGGGATACTGCCATGAAATTTCATTCATTTGAAATTATTTCAGATTATCTTCATCCCATGACATGAATGGAATAATGGAAGTAGATGCAAAAAAAAACAATGATTTTGATATATCAATAGAAAATTAGATTATCTTACTTTGATTAGGATGAAAACCTGCAAGATATGAAGTATAAATTGAAGTAGTGAAGATAATATTTTTTGGAGTTGAATTGTAATATTATAAATTATTATATAGATAATGATTATTTGAACACTTGAGTTTAAATAACTATTTTATTCTGTAAACAGGAAAGTATCTGCAGATGTTGAATTAGCATGTAACTTGATTCTGACAAAATTTTAGCTTGCATCGTTGCAAGATCATTTAATTATCAAGGGTATTATATATGAAAAAGTATATGCTATCTACACTATTTTTTTTCATATATAGTAAAGCTTTGTAGGATTGAAGATGCCATTTAGAGTATAGATAAGGTCACATAGTAATTTTTTGTGAATGTAGATTATCGAAATAATAAGAGGAAATCTTAAGTGATAGTGAGAATCATGAGTGAAACAAAATTAGTGACTTCAGAAAGAGTATATAATGAAATGTGTGTAACAGTCTGAAAAAATTGCAAAGCGATGGAATCTTTGAGCAACTGTTTTGCTTGATTATGGGAAGAATGTGATGACGTAAACTGCCAAAGGCAGAATTCTAAGCCTGGAACCAATGAGTCTAATGGCAAAAAAAGATTTTTCCTTTTTAAGATCATAATTAATTTCACAGGATCCTTGCTATGTTTCTTTCTGTAATGACAACTGAAATAACCTGAATGAATGATTATTTGCAAATCCAAGGACTATAAATTATGAAAAGTAGGTATGTGAGTAACATCAAATCCAGGTAAATGGATTTTTCATGCATATTGAGGATTTGTATGATTTAAGAGTTCATTTAATATGTAAGGAAGTTAAATGTAAATAATGAAATATTACTTTCAGTTTTACAGAATATGAGAAGTCATATTTATCCTTGTAGGTTCATTTTTTAGAAACCTTAGATAGTATAATATAGTTAGTTATAATGACCTTCATTTTTACAAATATTAGAGACAATGTTAATCCTTGTATTTGTAAAAACTTGATGGAGAGACCAAACAGTCATCTATCATTCAATTGAAGTATAATGGGACATTTTAGCGGATAGAAATATATAAAATATGATAGAAACAGCTTAGACTCTTGAGTATAAAAAAATCTTATATGATGGTGAGAATTAAATGAGTGAAACAAAATTAGTGTTTATGGAAGTGTAGATTAGTCCTTAAAATATCAGAAATTATGGAATACCACTATCTCAGATGTACCACCAATAAAAGTTATTAATTTGGTGTACCCCTTATTGAGTATTATGGAAGTTGGCATAGATTACCTAATGATCAGAGGAATATTTATTTCAAAGATCTAACCTAGTCTAAGTTTGATAGATAAAGATATTGAATTGCATATTCAAAATTTAAATTCTCTTGGAATTTGCAGAACCAACAGGAATAAAAGAATTGCAAATTTTTGATCAACTACTGTTACTATTATGCTTGATTGTGGGAAGAACGTAATGAAATAATTGATGAAGACAGAATACTTAGCGTGGATGGATATATCTGATGGTGAAAGAAGGATTTTTTGTTCTGAAGGCATAATGAATTTTACAGGGTCGTTCCTATGTTCCTTCCTGGAGTGGAAATTGAAATGTACAACCCGAATAAAATATCATCTGCTATATGCAAATCCCTACCTGCGAAATATCCATTTGAATTAGTTTTTTGTTTGGTTACGATTACAATCATACATAAAGAAAAGTATGATTACAATACATAAGATTAGAATGTCAACGACAATTGTCATTTCAGAGTAGGAATCGACAGGGGTGAAATGAATTTGCTAGGGATTGTAAAACTGGGTAAATTTTTGAATTTCTTAAATACACATCGTAGACTGTAAAACTATAAGAGAATACCTCACCAGGGTTCTTACGAATCGTATGAATTGAAATCAAAATATTATACGGAGTATGGATTAAAATTGTAATTGAAAATATGTGACAATGTTCTGTGAAATTTGTGTTTGAGCCGAAGTAAGCTATTTTCCGCAATTAATTTAAAATATTTTACTTTCGATTGGAAGATATGAATAGCTTTATCCAAAGGTCCGATTCTCGAGGAAGACACATATGAAAACGGCTTTTCCCGATCGCGTCAGTGGAAAAAGCCTTTTTCAATTTTACCGGACCATCTTTCGCGAAAAACCGGGAAATCGGTGTTTTAGATAATTTTTTGAAAATGTTAGTGTGGTCGTATAGGCATGTGAAATGCACCTAACGAAAGTCCGTCTCATGAACTTTACGGTGCTCGCTTCGCTCGCGAGATCGCCTTCCCCTTTCTACCTCGAAATATCGCATTTCTGAACCCCTCGCCGACCCAAAGTTTTTCGATCTCCTTCTGTGGATTACCACAGAAATATTCCTTATTGTTTTTAATATATTGGGATATTGAACAAATCATGGTAAAATTACATTATCTTAACGAATTAAACCGAGAAGATGTCATGTTGTGGAAATTATTGAAAGCAGTCAATGCAAAATGTGCTCCCATATTAAAGTGCCAGAATGAACTAAAATCTAGGTTCCTGGAAGGCAATAAACACTTACCGAGAATAGTTATGTATTTCTCGCAAATCTCTGACCCAAAAAAGTCACTTTTAGATAATGATTTCAATAATTACACAGAGATGACAGGCATCTGATCCCGACAAAGAGAAAAAAAATTAGAAAGCACTGACGTGAGGTCAGATTGCATCGGCGCTCTTGTTGAGCTACTTGCTAGTAGCTCAACAGTAGATATTCAAACCATAACAAATTTATATCAGGTGAACAATAGTCTTTTACTGTACAATAGGACAACGTGATGCAAATATGAACGCCTAATAAATGAACAATCCTTCACCTCAAATTAAAAATAACTACTCATAATTTTCCCAAAGTTTTGTTCGAAGCTATAATTCCTTTTTCCTAAAAACTCATGTCAGTGCTTTTCTGAATTTTGACAATGTATATTATTTCAGCCACCGAGATTGAATTCTATCTCTATGAGTTCCCGTTATGAAAAATTTTGATTAATATTACGCCAACTGACACTGATTAATGAGCCCGGCATTTGTCAATCGAATATCGATCTGTGATGGCCATCGTTCAAAGAAAATCATCGGGACGTATGTCATTTCTTTTTTCTCTTGAGTAAATTAAAAAAATGATCAAATCTTTAGATAGAAAAGAGCTACGACAATGAAATTTGAGGATAAGTAAGAAATCGATCACCTCAATATATTTACGAATTTTTATTGACATCCGAAAAATATCTTATGAGTTAGTGAGGATTAAAAAATTTTTTTTGGGAATTTTGAAAAATTTTCTAGCATGACGATTTCTGCGAAATTCTGCGAGCTGTTTTGTTGCAGCCTCCCTCAACAACAATTCAAGTATCAATTTGATCGGATGGATATTCTAGTAGTTATTGAGGAAACAAAATTTCAGATGCTCATAACTATTGAACCATCCGACGGATTTGACCCAATAACGAACTTGACCGAGATATTTGGACAATTAACCTATTCTGAAAATATAAAAACTCTAACTGATCCCTTTTGGATACTAGAGAGGATACGGCCGGCCGGCGGACAGACTCAATTTTCGCCACGAATTCTTCATCAGGGAGTCGAACCCAATCGATTGAGACCATTTTCGGCTCGATATTCCAAAATTACAGACGTTCGGGCAAAATGGTAGGCACTCTGTTCGGGTGATCAAGAGCGCCAAGAACTACGCTGACAGCTCGAGGTTAGCTTGCGGAACACAGATCACCGGCATAGAACATATCTATATTCTACTGCATTTGAACGACTTCAAATTTCAACCATGATTCGGGTGCGCGTACGGGACAACGTCAGTGGCGTGCAAATCGTTGCAAGATATTCTGCAGCTGTAATGGAAACTGTGTACTTCTCGCTGCAGTCGCAAAAAAGCAGGACTGAAATGTACAAGGTTTTGCAAAATGTGTAACGGCAAAATATGAATGATCTAAGATGTCGATGAAGATCTAGATCTTCATCTAGATCTAGCTCTAGATGACGCTGAGGGAGATGATATTGATGCATTTAATTGAAGACTTATTAGTAAAAATGAAAAGACAGTTTTTCCTGATATTATCGGATGCAGAATCTTCAATTATCATTCATTAATGCTATTGCTCTTTAAATAATCACTACATTTTTAATTCAAATTTTTTGTTCCATTACTATGAATAAATTTCTTTCTTTCGAAGAATTACTATTATTTTACTATCAGAAACATACCTACCTTCGTCTAAATTATTATTCGTATATCCAATGCATCTTAAGGAAATTCAGCTAGGAATTTGTTCATGATTACGGCTGAAGACTATATTAGTTTTTAAATTATTAAAATTTGAATTTCAATTTCGTCAAATTACAAAATTTCCTTTTTCAAATTCATCCTTTATTTGACTTTTCTATTTTTCGTATTACTTCTAGCCTCCATTGAAGAATCTATATCGCCTTCGCTAGCACATCAGATTAGAAAACCGAACATCGTTTTACCCAAACTGTCCGTTTCCAACCAACCTAACATTATATGCTAGGGTTCGATATAATAAATGTAATACAACAAGACGAGTAGAGTGTCCAACTCTGGCGAATATCTGCCAGATGTTCGGTTCAGCGTTCAGGTAGTCATTTCATCGAGCGCCAAATTCAAAATTCGTTGGTAATGCGCTACTGAAGAAATACACTGTTTATCAGTATACAAATTCACTTCCGAGAACGATAAAGTACATAATTTGTACTAAAATTTTCACTCTACAATTTTGTTTGGAGCTTCTCCTACTGAACCTTCTGATTCGTGAAAATATCAGAAAAACCGAATTTTTCTATATATTTTCAAGAATTTTTCAATGTTCCTGAAAACACCTGCATTTTTGACCATATGTTTCTCTCATTATAACAATCAACATATCAAAAATGCAGCCCTTTCCGAGAAAAAGTTATTTCAGCCCTTTCTTTACTGGACTATTATGTTGAATAAACTCATTTCTAATCGTTCATGTGGAAAATCAAACATACCTCCCATCCATAAAATATTCAACAATAATGATACAATTGAAATTGTTATCAACCAACCAGATGTTTGGTTTCTAATGTATGAATCTACTTTTCATAAGGGGGCAATTACGAAAAACCTCAGGCGTAAGAACTCTGAAATTGGTGAATAATTATGGTGCTTTTCTGTTTGACTCGATAACCTACGAGTTATGTGGCACTAAAGTAGAAACTGTTGAGGACTTGTATCACTAATAAGAGGATTTTCGTGCAATGAAAAAGGTGATAATTGCCACGCACAATTTGGTTTTACATGGCACAAATGCGAACGGCAGCTTTTCGCCGGAGAACATTTAGGTCGTGGATTTAATATAATTATGAAATTGCGATCTTTATCGAAAAGATTTCTCTAAACTGGGCACCACTTGATTTAACAAAAATTAAATAAGAATGATTCCACCGCCTGTAAATCAAGAAACAGACAGGATAACTACAGATGTAAGATATTGTAAACTTAAGAAAAAAATATATAATCTATGTATTTAATAATCATAAAAAAATTGTTCTCGATTCTCAAATAATAGGGGTTAGTACTCTTACACTAACTATACTCTAAATAATTGACTTAATTATCAGATATACGGTACACCAAACTCTTTCTTCAAACAACTAATTCATTCATTGAGACAGTGACTATACTGGCCTTGCTGTTGGACGGCTTCTTTCTATAAGGTGGTTACTCGAGAGGAACTGTATATTGTGATGACTGCAGGGAATCCAAACGGTACTAAGATATTTCCTATCTAAATCTTCGGCAGCAAAAATCCTCGACAATAAAATTTGTAATAGTCGAAACTAAAAACCCTAAAATGTCAATATCACGTCATAAACAATGATAAGGCATTATTCGAATTAAACATGAAATATCCGCCTAGGCGAAACTCACCTTTTCAATATAAAAGGGTTTTAAGTATTCTTACAGAACTTCGGTATTTTCTGATACGATACGCAATAGAAAATTCTTAAATTGAACCTTCAACTTTGTTGATTTTCAAATCCCCTTTTCAGGTCGGCAACAGGTTGAAGAATGAAAATTCCAGCAAGATTCTCATCGAATCGCCGATCAGATAAAAATAAAGAAGTCGATGGACCGTGATCGCCACCTGTATTAATTTTCTTTTATCACAATTTTCTAAACTAAACTTCTACACGATATGTGTACTGATTTTAATTAATTCTGAAAGATGGACCTAGGATGAAAGGAGGAAAATTGTACCTTTCGAAGAAAAGTCATGATAGCAACCTTCAATATACAGTACGGTATTTCAAACCGTTACATAATAGTGAATTAAACGAAGCTGGAAGGAATTTCCCTGATGAGCCATTGCATAATGATGATGGTTCATCTGCAATACGTATAACCCTCAAATATTTACTCAACATATTTAATGATTCGGTTAATCAGGGCTCGTAACGATAAGAATTCTATGGTAATCACAGACCGTATAGGAGAGCAGCCAGAAATGACAAAAGGAGAAATAACGATAAGTGATATAGAACTAGAGTAAAACAAGTGGATCCAAATGATGATATCAAACTCAATCTACACTCCATGATAAAAAGCGATAAACCTATTAAGCTTCCCTTTCGAAATCAAAAGTCCATCAATTTCCCATTCTTCCGGTTGGAGCTACTCAAGTATTATGGAGCATTATGGTGCAGTTGTGGAATGTCCTGGTTACGTTATATGCTGCTTCCACTCAGATTGAAAAGACAACCCAACTAATCTTCCAAATTTCTTTGAAAATGTGGACTCAGTATAATTATTTTGAATTTGCACTACAGTCGTCGATTATGGTAAATATAGGACAAGATTTCTATTTGTCATTGACGTGACGGAACTCATAAATTTTTCACTGTTGAAGTTGAATTGGAGATTGAAACGAGAAAAGGTTTCCCATCAACACCAGGGTGTACTGCATCATAGTTCACGACAACGTCATCAAGCACCACCCTCTTAGCGAAATTATATAAAAATTAACAAACTTTTGAGGATACATAACAAGATTAAATTGGGAGTAGAAGATTTTCAACGCTTCACAGTTGATATCAGCGTTCAACCAAAAGAGATGTGTGTAAATACTGTAGATCAAACTGGACATTCTGTAGAGAAACCTGAAGTGAAATTCTCTTCTTTATCGATGCAAGATCAGAAGGTAGTAAGATGGTTGGAAAATAATTTTCATGGAATAAAATATAATCTTGGTGGTGTGTAACTCCACGATGTTGGTGATATTCTTAGCAGATTACTCTCAGATGTGAATGAAGTTTATGTAAAGGGTAGTTAAAAAAATATTTATTGGAGATGGGACTGTTGATCATTGTTATCGATCTGAATCAGCTTGAACATTACAATCCACCACCTCCAAATCTAACGGTGCAAGGTCCGTTATGTATGTATCTAGAGGGAAATGTACTACACATGTAGTACATGTAGAACTGGAGAGTATATAAGTTTGGTCTTGCAATGTTATCCCCCATACTTGGTTATTGTCTTTCTATAACAATATTCTGAATTCGGACAACTTTCCTTCTGAATTTCGTAAGGCTAAAGTAATAGGTATTTTGAAACGAAGAAATAATCCTTGTGGTCCTAGTAGTTATCGACCCATCAGTTTATTGAGTGTTCCTATTATGATATTCGAAAGTCTAATTCTTTTCAGAATGGATTCCTCTATAGAAAATGCTCTACAAAATTTCCAGGGAGGCTTCAGGAAAAATAGAAATTGTTCATATCTGGTTCTCAGCCTTACAACTTTTATAGAATCAGGCTTCAATGATAGGTTGAAAACAGGAGCTGCTTTCATCGATTTATCTTCGGCATATGACACTGTGTGGAAAGATGGATTAATTTTCAAACTCTATACTCATCTGAAGTGTAGAAAAATGATTATTAAATTATTAAATGATATTAAATGATTATTAGAAAATATGTAATCTGATTGAAGATTTCGTGTTTTTATTGACAATAAAAGTAGTAATTTCAGAACATCGAAAAACGGTCTTCCACAAGGATCATTTTTAGCTCCTTTACTTTTCAATTTATATCTAAGTGATTTACCCACGACATCATCTCAAAAATTTGTTTATGCTGACGACATTGCTATTGCTTACCAATATTCGGATTTCCATACTCTGGAAAACATTCTGTCATATGATTTGGAAATTTTAAAGAATTATTTCATTGAGGGGCGATCATGTCCAAATCCCAACAAAACAGAGGTATCTTGTTTCCATCTGAATAATCATGAAGAATATAGGAAATTAGCTGTAGCTTTTAATGATTATCCTATCAAACATAAATTCTATCCAAAATACTTCGCAGTTAAATTAGATTCATCTCTCAATTACAAGGCTCATTTAAATGTTCTGAGTCTAAAACTGAAAACTAGGAATAATATTGTTCAGAAATTAGCTGGATCAAATTGGGGTACTGATGCTTCCACTCTTTGCACAGCATCTCTAGTCCTTGTTTTTTCTGCAGCTGAGTATTGTTCCTCTGTTCGGTTTAATAGTGCACCTACACAAAAAATTGATGCACAACTGAATACATCCATGAAAATTATTACTGGCACCATAAGATCTGCACCGGTTCATTGCTTATCAGTCTTCCGTAATTCTTTATCACTTATGTTCATATTGAGGAATGTATTATGCCATAATGGCTTACGTGACTACAATCTGGGAATTCTATTTTTGGAATATATGGAATAATTGGGAATAAATTAGGAAAAGAATGATATTTGTTCCAATAGCTGCAGTCTGTCTGCGAATATGGGAGGGACAATGCTAAACAAAACTGGTAATCAATGAACGGGTGTAGATCTTATGGTGCCAGTAATTATTCTCATGGATGTTTTCAATTGTGCATCAATTTTTTGTGCATGTGCACTATTGAGCCGAACAGAGCAACAATACTCAGCTGCAGAAAAAACTAGGGCTAGAGATGCTGTGCGAAGAGTGGAAGCATCAGCACCCCAAGAGGATCCAGCTAATTTCTGAACAATATTATTCATAGTCTTCAGTTTTAGGCTCAGATCATTTAAATGAGTCCTGTAATCTAATTTAACTCCTAAGTATTTTGGATAGAAATTATGATCCATAGGAAAATCATTGAAAATTATAACTAATTTTCTATATTTTCCATGATTATTCAGATAGATACAAGATACTTTTGTTTTATTGGGATTTGGACATAATCGGTACTCAATAAAATAATACTTCAAAATTTCCAAATCAGATGACAGTATGTTTTCCAGAGTATGGAAATCCGAATGTTACTAAGCAATAGCAATGTCGTCAGCATAAACAAATTTCTGAGATGATGTCGTGGGTAAATCACTTAAATATACCTAAATGTAATATGATATGTCTAGCGATGCTGGATAAGGGGTCTTGATAAGCGAAAGACCATATCTAACCAAAATTCCCAGAGATTCCAGACAGTAATAAACCTCTCAAAAATATCACACCAATAATCATAAAACCCAAGATTTAAAACAAAATTTATTGATCCATTACATGGAAGTCTTGATGAATGAAATTTGAGAAATTAACTAGGGGAGTTCGACCTATGATATATTTATTACCTTAAGGGCTTATGGTTTCGAATTAACGATGGGAAAAAGGTGGATCTTTAGTAAAAGTTAAAATTAAATCAGTGGACAAATCAGAGGTTTGCATCGAGAGACTCAGTTGACTAAAGCCAATGAAATTTAGATTTCTAATTAGTGGGTAAATTTCGAACTATCGAAAAGAAGGGCACCAATTAGGAGAAATTAGGAAATTCCGGATTATGTTCGATAACGCCCACGGACAAAGGGATATTAGGAAAAATTAGGGAATGGAAAGGCAGTTCAACGTGATCCGTAACCAGGAAAATACTTAAATACTTAAAAGTAAATCAGTCTATTAAATTCTAGAAAAGAACCTAGTTATTGTGTTGTAATTGAGTGAGTTCGAAATTTCGCTAGTGAAATTATAATATAAAATTTATAAACAGTAAAAAGTCCATAGTCCGAAACCTCCAAAAATATTTTGTCAAAAATTGTTTAATTATTTTTGTGCTTGCTAAGAATTGTCATTTCGTTTTTTTTTATGCTTCGAATAAATTTCTATTTTTCATAAAGCCTTCCTGGAAATTTTGTAGAGCATTTATCATTTGATGATATACATACAGGGTGAGTCTTTGACCACTGCGTTAATTTTAACCATTGATTCTTGACTTCAAAAGAAACATTTTTTTCCTAAAACATTTTTCCAAATTTGGCCCTATTAAAAAGATATTGGGTGTTGAAATTTCATTAAAAAAATGCATTCTCACCTGTAATATCCAAACGACAATATCAATTGAAATGATTTTTTGTGGAAGGTTTTTGATAATAGTCATGCATGTGTTGGCATCAATAGATTTATTCCATTTCTTGTGGGTTTCTCACTACTACTCTACAGATTGGTTAAATTGCATAAAAACAAATATCGCTTGAACTAAAGGTCCATATTTTGCACTTCCTGGAACCTTTAATGTTTTTTGTAGATAAAATCATTCATCATCTTTTCTCCTAAATTGCACCATTCTTGAGATATTTGAAGTTGAATGGAATTGAATCGATATAAATTTGTCCAAATTTTATCAAATCCAACTCTGTGCTGAAATGATTCAATAATCAGATTTGTTCAATGTTGCCATATTTTATGTCTTTATTAAATATTTCTACAAAAGTTTGGGGAAATATCTCCAGTCTATGGTTCCACCACTAAACACTATAGCTGAAATTAACCACTGAAAAATGTTTGTCTTACATTCACCACAAAATATAAATTGCCATTTGCTGTATTCATTATTAATGATGTCTAGCACCTTGTTTCCTTTTTAATCCAGATAACTATTCCATAATAAATAGAGAAAAAGTTTTCCATCACTCACATAGGTACTTCGGTATATTGTCGTAATAAGCGTTGAAATAGGTAATGTATTTTCTCTCAGGACCTGTTCAATTGAAGACTTGTCTTTGAAAAAAGCTGGTTCTTTTTAGCTGCAAACTTTCAGAATTCATCAAATTATATCTATTCTAACATAGGAATGCTTCATATTGAGCTCATATTTGTTTCAAAAACTTCGAACCCAGTCTCCTAGATTTGTTGTGTACCCTTATAGAACTTATATCACATATTTATTTCATACACCTATTCAACCTGGTTCTCAAACTTAGGAGATAATAGAATTTGACTTAGTTTCAATATTTCTGAATGATTTTTATGACGCATGGTTAACTAAAATTCAATCTATACTGAAACTGAAAGCTATATGCTCATAAACAAGAAAGATTAGAAGAGAATGCATTTTCTGACCATAATCATTTCATATTGAATTGAATAATTTTAAACTATAGAAATTATCCTTAAAATATATTTCCTATTTGTTAGAGAAAGCTACAAATAACTGTTGACAGTTTGAAACCCCCAATAGAGAACTTATAATACTTTAATGTGATAATAATTCACTCTAGTTATTCCGAGGAAAATTATAACTGAAGATCAATAATGGTTACAGATATCATCTTTCATTAAAAAAAGCTTTGCAATTATTAATTTTTTCTCTCCTGGGGTTCGGTGATAAAATAATATTCTATGGTAAGGTTTTAAAATTTGTCATAATCAATGGATATCCATTATTCAATATTTATGTTTTTGTATTCGTAATTAAAGCAGATACTCTGATTATAAAAACCAAAAATTTAAGCATGTTCAGTAATTAATTATAGTCTAAACAGAATAGATTTATATTATTGATTTAACAGAGAATTTTTTATTAAAGTTGATTTTTGAGAATCAAATTTAGGTGATCAAACTCAATTTCTTCAAGCAAGTATATTTGGACACCTAAATCTGGGAATACTTGTATTCTCTCCAAGTAAATTGTTATTGGGATTCAGTAGAGAAAATAATCATCAAGCAATGTAACATAACTTCAAAATAATTACTCGTAGTGACATAATTCATTGTTGTTAAACATTTTCATATTTTTAACAGTATGATATCAAGGGTTCTCATAAACCTGTTCACTGGTCTCAGTCAAGAAGAAAAAACTTCAGAAATATCAGTCTTTGGAAAATCATAGATGATTTTTTCGACTTTGAGTGAAAAAAAAGCAATGTGACAACCTTTGGAAATTAAAAAAAAAATAACAAATGTATGATGATAACATCTAATGATTCTGAAGTTTTTTTGGAATTTCTCACTAGAAAGGGATGGTCTATAATCTTGAAGTAGAAAGAAATTATAGTACAACAGCAAAAATCTGTTTATGGTGTTGATTTTTTTTTACCAGAAAATTAGTATTTTGTATCTTCCTTCTGGATATGGACCTCATCGGATGAAACATGAGTGGCACGACAAGGGCCTTTGAAAGTTAAACGAAAACGAAAGAAAATTAACAATGAAATTCTGACAATAATATAAAAAATTACTCGAAAGAAAATCGAATGCTGGAGCACTGACTTCTGCCTACCTGGTTTCACAGTACGGCTGAATTCACCTATCCAGGCACTCGCGAGCGAGAATCGTCACTTTTTCACCAGAGTTCTAATTTGTAGATTTTTCGAGAAATTCATTGATTGCGAAGAAGAGTGTTACACTTCATGGATGAACGCCGATTTCATACTCGTCGTTGGACACAGGTCATATGCTCCCACATATGTTACGCGTTTATCGGAAATGAAATGAACATACGTGGGCCGCACGAAACGAGCAAGCAACTTGGAATAAAAATGAATGAATTCAACTAATAATAATGAGTTGCAGTAACATAACCGCCCACCTAAAATAGAATATTTTATGAAAAAAAGCAAATATAAAATTGAAAAGATATCGAACATAAAGCAAAAAAATATATACATATATACATCAACATACGTCATAATTATTGAAGAGGCAATGGACATAATTTAACCACTGATATCTGCAGTACACCTTGAGTAGTCCGAATAGTAGCTACTCTAGCTATTTTATCAGCTACAGGATGCAATTTCTCAATGCGTCCAAGTCGCCAGCGCAATGGAGGGAGTTGATCATCTTTTAACAAGACCAGTGCACATATTGAATAAGGAGGCGAGTCACCATTGAACCACCTTTTTCGTTGTTGCAGTGTGTTCAGGTATTCTAAATTCCATCTTTTCCAAAAATCCTGATGGATACGAGTTAACTGTAAAGTCTGAGCACCTGGATGCAGATATATTTTATGGAAATGCTGAATAAGGAGCTCAGTAAGACGATGAGATGAAGGAAGCAAAGCTGGGTGTTTGTGATCATAAGCTAGACCAGAAAAAGACAGACGACCGCCCACCCTGAGAACACCATCTTCTCCAACAAATGGATTCAATTTTCTAAGTGATTTAGATATGGGATTTCCCGAGATGAGATTATCGATTTGTTCCTTGAACACAACCCGCTGAACCTATTTTATAATGAAGAAAAGTGCATCTTTGAGATCAACTGCGGAAAATCTACATATCCTAGGAGCTTCAGAGTTATTCATGAAGTGAACAAATCTGAAGATGTAAGCTACCATAGAATCAGACCAAGCAAAAATGTTGTCCATTGTAAAGGCTGACTGGTAAACAGAGGAAACCATATTAATGAGCTTTGATAATAAGAGACAAGCACACAATTCCAGTCGTGGAAGTGAAATTCTCTTCAATGGGGAGACCTTTGATTTACCACATACGAAAGAGATGTCAATGGAGCCGTCAGAATTGAAAAACCTGAAATATACCATGGCTGCGTAACCACGTTCACTACTATCTCCGAAACCATGAAGTTCGCAACGATAAAATGGTTTCGATGCAAGTTTCCGAGGTATTTTTAATTTACCCAATTCGGTTAATTCGGATTTACACTGATTCCAGCGACGGCTGACATCGTCTGGAAGTGTATCATCCCACTGCAAACCTAATGTCCAAAGATGCTGGATCAAATGTTTAGCAAGAAAAGTAAATGGAGAAAGGAACCCCAAAGGGTCGAAAATTCGAGTAAGTTCGGAAAGTATGGTACGTTTGGTACATACCTGCACAGAAGTTTCCGCAAGATAAGAAAATTCGTCCGACGAAGGAAACCACCGCAAACCGAGAATTTTGACTATCGGATCTATATCAAAATCCAAAGAATGGTGATATTGATGATCCAGAGGTATGGTTGAGAGTAATTGAGAACTGTTACTACTCCATTTTCGGAGCTCAAAACCTCCGCAATTCAATAAGGAAATCAGTTCCTCTTGTAACGTTTTTGCCTCTTCCAAATCATCACAACCTGTAACTTCGTCATCGACATACATGTCTGTGAGCAAAATTTTGGATGCTTTCGGAAAACGAGCTTCCTCATCCTTGGCCAACTGTGTCAAAGTTCGAAGGGCAAGAAAAGGTGCTGGTGCGACTCCGTACGTAACGGTATTCAGCTGATATGTTTTTATGGGTTCCGATGGAGAAAACCGCCACAATATTCTTTGAAAGTTTCGATGTGAATTTTGAACTAATATTTGACGATACATTTGTTTGATATCAGCTGTGAAAACGAACCGATGAACACGAAAGTTCATCAAAATGACAATAATATCCTTTTGTAATTTAGGACCTATCAATACAGCATCATTTAAAGATAAATGACCAGGTACATGAGCTGACGCATCGAAAACAACCCTCAACTTTGTGGATGGACTGTTTGGTTTGATTATACAATGGTGAGGGATATATAAAGTATTTTCATAATCCGAACTCGTAGAAATCAATGACATTTGATCTTTTTCTAAATATTTCTTCATGAAAGTAGAGTATTCCTTGTATATATTCTGGTTTTTAATAAGTTTACGTTCAAGGGATAAAAAACGACGTAGTGCGAGAGAATATGTGTCACCGAATGAAAGTGTTGACTGATTAGGTTTAAATGGTAATGACCGTGCAGATGCATTTCTAGAATAGTTCTGAGTGTATAAGTTGTTACGTTATTTATTTTTATAAGGTTGTATCTCAGGGTTGAGAGATATTTGCAGCGTTATCGGTGATGTCGCGAAAGGGTTGATATTTTGTTCGATTTATTTCGGGCGAATCTTAATTTTGGCGCGCAGTTTATTTAATATAGCCGCCGTTTTCCGATCAATTAGGCAACCAACATTTCACGCTTCCGGAAACACCGTTTCTTGTCATATGGAAAAGAATAGAAATTATTATTATTAATTCTCGAGTGTAGCTGTCACGACCTTCGTCCATACTTGGAATATTTTTCTATCGACCATTGTGTCGGATATATTGGAGAAAGTCAACTAATTGAATTTCGCTGTGTATTTTGTCATTTTTTGGAGTTTGTTGAAACTCAGTGAAATTTCCGTCTTGTACGGGATAAACTTCTGCACTCTCGTAGAATATTCTGGAATACGCCAACCACCATCTTGGGCTTGTGTTTACATCCATAACGACGATATTTTCTGGACATTTTCGTGAGTCACATAGTTCTTCAACCTATAATCTGAGGTTTGATTCTTCTATACACCTGAAATTCCACTGGAATAGATCCACCTTCACATCAGGATAGAACAACCCTCCTATCGTCCCTGCTGTAGGCCCTTGACAGCCGGAGAAGGTTGAATTGTGACCTGTCCTTTGGAGGCCACCCTTAGTTGACACCACCGGACATCGTTTTGGATGAGTACAATCTTTTTATTTGATTACTGTCTTTTGGAATTTAAATTAACGGTGCTATTTCGCATCTATTATACCACCTATATTTAAGATATGCCAGTAAATGTATGGCATTGTTGAGTTGGACCATATATATAGAACTTATATAGCATTGTTACCGTTGTAGTTAAGACTTTCAGGAAATTCATATATTAACTGTATTCATATATTTGTAAGTGAAAGCCGGCCTTCATCCCTGAGAAACGATAATTTGTATGACTACTCAAACATTCATGATTTATTTCCATCAACTTCGTGTAAATGATTTATATAGATCTAGTATTTGAATTAAATCATCAAAAATCTTTAGATTACTTTTCTGTTTCTATCTAATAATATTATTTTGGTAGTTTTGGTGAAATTTTAGAAAGGTAACCCTGAAATATTTAATTAATTAAAACTATCTGGCGCCCATTCATTTTATAAAGTAGTTTCATTCATAATTAGAATCCACCCCTTCTCCACTAGAGCATAGCCGCGAGCTCAGTATCTTTAATATATGTTACTATTATTTGTATATTATCTTGAGATATTTTCCTATTAGTTGGTGAAAGGAAAATTAGGTAACATATATAAATTGGCGCGCAACGTGAGGCTTTTGTAAATATATGGTCCATACTTTATTGTTCACCAATTTACATAATTTCTGAATTGAAAGAGTTTTTGAATTTCTGATTTTGCTTGTTGAATTTGATATTGCATTATTTTCCATTTCCGAACTCGCGTTAGAGATAAACGGTTGGTCCAGGTGTTGTCAATTATTTTTTTATGTGGCAAGCAGCTGTAAGATAATTTGTATCGTATTATCTGTATTTATTCGTTCTTTCATTTTACGAGAAATATTGGTCTACATACACTGACCGCCACTTCTGTTGGTCTTATTGATTTTTGAAATTTTGTTTCATTCTGGGTTTATCGAATATTTTCTTCAGATAGATTAATTATCTATTCTGGAACATTTTGTTAGCAGGTTAAATTTTTTTCTTTTCATTTGGGAGTATTTTTTTGCCTTTCGTTTTCATTTTTTTTTCGGGAAATATAAATCAAAATGGATTTACAGTGGGATTGTAATAGATTATCGAGGGATGAACTTGAGTACGAGTTGATTATTAGAGGTTTTGAATCTGCGGGTACGGTGGAGAGTATGCGCAGTTTGCTTCGAAACGTTCTTAAGTTGGAGCGTTCCGGTCAATCGTTAACTTATCCTCCTTATTCTTTGAAATGTGACGATGAATTTAAGATTGTGGATAGTAAAATAAAGGAAATATTTTCTTTGATTGAAAATTTTGAGGGAGATATACAGAGTGGCCCATATAAGAAAATCACTACGAAGATTGCTCATATAGTGAAGAGAATAGATAGAACAAATCCATCGGAGTCAGATCAGGTTAAGATTAGGAGCATTCTTCTCTCTCAAGCGTTGATCTTAATGCCAAAATTGAAACATCGTATTAAGACACTACAAAATCTAGAGGCTAGTGTTCTTCATGCTAGTTTGTTAAATGTTTCCTTGGATGATGACGATGAGGTTTCGTCCGGCGGAGATATAGGAGATGATGGAGTTCTTAATTCAACACCGAGAAACACTGCAGCACCTCATACTGATTTAGGCTCTGCCCATGTGAAGTCAATTCCGGTTATTAAATGGAATATTCAATTTTCTGGAGATTGTAAGGATATGTCTGTGTCTGCTTTTCTCGAGAGAATAGAGGAGTTGTCAATTTCGAGACATGTAGGGAAAGTTGAACTTTTTGAGTCGGCCATCGATCTTTTTCGTGGTTCTGCGTTAACTTGGTTCAGAGCGAATAAGAGGAGGTTTAAATCATGGGATGATGTTTGCATAGCTTTAAAGAAACAGTTCTTGCCTCATGATTATGATGACCGCCTTTTCGATGAGATAAAGAAACGCACCCAAGGAGAAAACGAAAATATTGGTATATATGTGGCATGTATGACCACCTTGTTTTCACGCTTATCTTGTGAAGTACCAGAATCGGTTCAACTAAAATTAATTTTGAAAAATATTCATCCATTTTTCCAATTACACCTCGGATTAATAGAAGTGAGTTCTATCGACCATCTGATTGAGCTTTGTTCGAAGTTAGAGATGAAGAAGTATTCTGTAGAAAATTACTCGAAACCCATAAGACGAAAAACTGATCTTGAACCAGACTTGGCATACCTTGAGTCATCTACGTTTTCTGGAGAGTCAAGCCAGGGAATATCATCGGTGACCTGTTGGAATTGTAGGAAAGTCGGTCATAGGTCTCGAGATTGTAAAGCTGCTAAGACCAGATATTGCTTCAAGTGTGGTACGCCTGATGTTACTCTTCGTGATTGTGAAAAATTGTTCACGCAAGGCTTCGTCGTCAAAAAACTAGTAGGGGAATCTTCCGAGGGTAGACGGTCGAGTCCCATTGGTATTTTAAGTTCTACCAATCGTATTCATAAAAATAATGACAATCGCGCTTCTTATTCAGATCAAAAGGTAATTTTGGACTATATTATTTCTCACTCGGGTTGTGATCAAAGGCCTTATCTGAAAGTAAAAATTTTTGGTAAAGATTTTCTTGGACTATTGGACTCCGGTGCTACGAGGACAATTTTGGGGAAAAGTAGTTGGGAACTGCTCAGGTCTCTCGGAGTGATTCTGAATACAGATGATTCACCAAGCTGTACTGTTGCTAATGGAAATGTTTGCGAAAGTCTTGGATCTGCCTGTATTCCAATAGAACTAATGGGGAGAATAAAGGTTATGAATGTTTTGGTTGTACCATCTGTGAAACATTCATTGATATTGGGTTTGGATTTTTGGAAGTCGATGGATATTATTCCGAATCTTAATAAGGATAATTGGGAATTTGCTTGCAGTGAACTCGAGGTAAAAGGAAAATCAGAAGATTCAAGCGTCTTTGATCTTAGTCAAGAACAACAGGACATCTTGAACAGGTTTATTAGGGAGAAGTTCGAATTACAGGAGATCGTTTAGGATGTATAAATTTAGTTGAGTTCGAAATAGAAACTAACTCAGCTCCAATTAAACAACGGTATTACCCTGTCTCTCATGTAGTTCAACAACACATCGATGCTGAGCTTAAAAAAATGCTAGAATTGGGAATCATTGAGGAATCGCGAAGTCCGTGGTCGTCACCGATTTTATTGGTTCGTAAGAAAAAGGTGGATATCGTTTTTGCGTGGACTATCGCAAATTAAATAAGGTCACAAAGAGGGATGCTTATCCTTTACATTATGTCTCCAGAATTTTAGATAATCTAAAGGGAGCCAAATACTTATCGTCGATTGATATCAAGTCCGCTTATTGGCAGATACCTATAAAGGAATCTTCTAGGGAATTTACGGCATTCACCATTCCCAATAGAGGTTTATACCAGTTCAAACGCCTACCGTTTGGCTTAATGAACGCCCCAGCAACCTGGCAGAGATTGATGGATCGTGTGATTGGTCCAGACTTGGAACCATATGCCTTCGTTTACCTCGATGATATAATCATAATAGCTGATACTTTCGAAAAACATTTGGACATACTCGAGAAGATATTCTCAAGGTTGTTTGCTGCTGGACTTACAGTAAATAAAGATAAGTGTAGATTCTGTAGGTCAGAGCTCCGTTATTTGGGCTATATTGTGGATAAATTTGGTCTAAGAGTGGATCCTAGTAAGGTAGACGCCATTCTGAAAATTCCAAGACCTACCTGTGTTAAGGATGTTCGTGCATTTGTTGGTATGGCCTCCTGGTACAGAAGGTTTATTCCTGGTTTTTCAGCATCTATAAGTCCTATGTGTCAACTTTTGAGGAAGAATCATAAGTGGAGTTGGACTTCTGAGTGTGAATCTGCATTCAATTATACCAAGGAACGTCTTGTTAGCGCCCCTTTGCTGCGATGTCCTGATTTTACTTTGCCATTTATCGTACAAACAGATGCAAGTAACTATGGGTTGGGAGCTGTTCTGTCTCAAGAGTCTGATCAGGGTGAACAGGTCATATGTTATCTCAGCCGATCTCTTAACAAACATGAACGCGTTTATTCCACAACTGAGAAGGAGCTTTTGTGCGTGGTTTGGGCACTGGAGAAGCTTAGGCCTTACTTGGAGGGTACATCATTCACGGTGGTAACCGATCATCATTCTCTTATCTGGCTTCATAATTTGAAAGATCCAAATGGACGTCTTAGTCGATGGGCCGTGCGTTTGCAACAATTTGATTTTAACATAGTACACCGTAAAGGAAAAAATCACGTGGTTCCTGACCTTCTGTCTCGATCCGTTCCTGTGCTTGATAGTGTTGAGCCAATTGAAGGGTATGTAGATTTTTGTACAGATGAAATTAAGGACAAATGGTATTTGTCATTGAAACGTAAGATTCTTGAGAAACCCTTAAATTTTCCTCAGTGGAGAGTTGAAAACGACAAAATGTTTAAATACGTGAAGTGTCATTTTCCTGAGATGTTAGATGAGGGTTCAAGTTGGAAATTGGTAGTTCCGAAAGATAAGAGATCTTCTGTTGTGCACTCGGTGCATTCTGATCCAACTAGTGGTCATCCCGGTGTCTTTAAGACATACAAAAAGATTTGTGAGAAATATTTTTGGCCCAAGATGCGATATGATGTAGCTGATTTCGTGAGAAAATGTAAAACATGCATTGGACATAAACCCGTTCAAAAGGGTCCGGCAGGCTTACTTGGAGGTCGACCGATATTAACTAAACCTTTCCAAATGCTCAGCATCGATTTGATGGGACCTTTACCTCGATCTACAAAGGGTTATTCTTTTATATTTGTCATAAGTGACTATTTCTCCAAGTTTGTGTTGACTGTTCCTTTGAGGTCCGCTAATGCATTGAAAATCTGTGAATATCTGGAGAATGATGTTTTTCTTTTATTTGGTGTTCCAAAGTACATAATTGCTGACAATGGTAGTCAATTTAGGGGAAAACATTTCACAAATCTTTGGACCAAGTATAAAGTGAAGATGATGTTTAATGCACTTTACCACCCACAGAATAATCCAGTGGAAAGAGTTAATAGAGTGGTGAAGACTGCATTATCGTATTACATACAGGACAATCATAGGAAGTGGGATTTGTATCTTCCTCTGTAAGCTGCGCTATTCGCACGTTGGTTCATGAAGTTACTGGTTACACTCCGTACTTTATCAATTTTGGACGAGAACATATTATTCGCGGGGATCTTCATGATATTGAATTTCCTAATAGAAATATTAATATAGTTAGGAGTACAATTGACATCAGGAAGTATGGTGATTTTCAGCATTTGTACGATAGGGTGAAAGAGAGATTATATAAGGCATATCAAAGTTCTAGAAGCAAGTATAATCTTCGAAGGCGGGTAGTTGCATTTAAAGTTGGCGATGTTGTTTGGCGGAGAAATCATGCATTGTCTAATAAGTCCAGATTTTTTCGGCAAAGTTGTAACGAAGTAGTTTTATTTGCGTGGCAGAAACCCGTTGACCTTGATCGACTCCAGCGAGATCGCGCCGAGCGGTGGGCACACCGACCGATCATTCCCACCTCCATCTGCAGTGCGCACGACGTAGTTGGTGGAGGGGACCGAGAATGGTATTTATAGGCGAGTCGAGCACTGGAACGGCAGTTCCTCGCACGGCGCGGAACTCAAATTAAATCAAGGCCTCTACCGTATAGTGGAAGGTCCAGCCAGTGTTGTTAGTGCTGGTAGTGAGTTCAGTGGTAGGCAGACATACCAAGGTAGGAAAGGGGTATAGAGAGGGGACCGGAGGACCACTTGTGGAGGACGAGATTCCAGGAGGTGAGTGTGAGGTTCGATCGTTGAGACCGAACGACGGCTGCAGGAGGGCGTTCAGGGCATCACGTCCTTTACGAGTCCTTTAGCCGGTATTGCGGATTCGACATCTGGGTGCCGAGATGGGCAAAGCTCAATCGTCCCTAGGTGGTTGACCGTTTTACCTCGGCGGACTCCTGCTGTCCATCTCTCGGAGCTGACGTTGATGTGCGAGATGGGCAAAGCTCAATCGTGCTGAGACCGAAGTTTTCCGTGACTTGGGCTGCTGCGCGGTGAGGGTTGTGTTGTGGCCACCCCCCTGTTGTCGTTTGTCGAACCGACCCCTTGGAGGCACGGGTTCGTCACGGGTGTCGGCTGGGTCCTTTAGCCGGTATTGCGGATCCGACATCTGGGTGCCGAGATGGGCAAAGCTCAATCGTCCCTAGGTGGTTGACCGTTTTACCTCGGCGGACTCCTGCTGTCCATCTCTCGGAGCTGACGTTGACGTGCGAGATGGGCAAAGCTCAATCGTGCTGAGACCGAAGTTTTCCGTGACGTGGGCTGTTGCGCGGCAGGCACTGGGTTGGCCCGATCTTTGAGGGTGCGGGATTCGTCACGGGTGTCGGCTGGGTCCTTTAGCCGGTATTGCGTATCCGACATCTGGGTGCCGAGATGGGCAAAGCTCAATCGTCCCTGGGTGGTGGACCGTTTTACCTCGGCGGACTCCTGCTGTCCATCTCCCGGGGCTGACGTTGATGTGCGAGATGGGCAAAGCTCAATCGTGCTGAGACCGAAGTTTTCCGTGGTGTGGGCTGCTGTGCGGCAGGCACTTGGTTCGACCTCGGCCCTGTCGTTGTCGCGGGTGAACGCGCGGTGGTTTGCGCATGCGCACGCCATACCGCCGGTCACTCCGGTTTGGGCTGGGCCTTGGCAGTTCTCTTCGAGGGGTTCTGTTGCGCGCGGACACTAGTTGCGCCGTGCGGAATCGTGCCCCAGGACCCCCTCCGCTTGGATGGTCCATGTTGGCCTGAGTGAGGCTTTGGTTTTCGCCCCCTCGCTTTAACCCCGTGATATTATTATTTCTTTCACACGGCCTTAGTCACTTTCATGCATGAGCAATTTTCTGATGAGCGAATGCCTTATCTATTCTCTGCCTGATTCATTGGTATGCCTAACCCATTTTTATGCCTACGTCATTTTGCTTGCCTAATTCTGATGCCTAATACGTCGAGTAACTCGCCACTCTAATCGCTTTATGTGCACTCTAAGCCCTTCACGGAATGTTACTGGTGATTGACAAGTAGATTTGGGACTTGGGTTTTAGAGGTTAAGGACCGTGAAGATTTTGTGTTATAGATTAAGGACTGTTGTACCTGATACGAACTGTTGATTAGTTTTAAGGACTGTGAGATCTATTATTTTGGAAAGTTTGTTTATTTAGTATGAATAGAGAGTATATTTTTAGTTAATCGCGTGCTTTATTGGTGACACCTCTACCTCCAACAGCTACCCACTTCATTCTCCACTGGAGTCTGCCTAGGCTCGAGCTTCTGGACATTCCGGAGGAGCTCGATAGGTGAGGGTGACGCCCTCAGAAGCAAATAGTCTGGCGCCCGAGTTTACTGATAAAGGAACTGCACGTAAGGGCGTTACAATTCTGGCGCCCGAGCAGGGACAGCAGGTTGTTGGAGGCTGGTGTTGGAATATAATAGAGATTTTTCTCTATTTTGGACGTTGGTTGTTGGAGTTTGAGGTTGTTGGAGTTTGGACGTTGTTGGATATCCTGAGGAAGTAAGGATGGATTTGGATATGCTTCGGAGTGACGAACTCGTATGGGAGTTGCGTGCCCGGAGGTTGGAAGTTGGATCCACTGAGGATGAGGATAGGCTGATGCTGAGGAGAGCGCTGTCAAGAGGGATAGACATTCCCGAGGATGTGGAGCTGGATACCCCAGTGGAGCTGGCGATCTGCGCTACGAAACTCAGCGAATTGTTGGAAGATGTTCCGGAGGTTGGCGCTGGAAATGCACGAAATGTATATAGGAGGATGTTCAGCCGTCTGGAGCATGTTGAGCATAGATTGAGGTTGGTGAAGCCAGGCACCATGGAGGAAGGACTGACGAGAGATAGAATGATGGAAGTTTTGGAGGACGCTCGAATAGCGTTAGAGGATGCACGTAGCATCGCTGGATTGGCCACGGAGGCGACTGAGACGCCGTCTTTAATTGATGCGCCGATACCTGTAGATAATATGCCGGTTTTGGTACCGATGACCGATAGGACTTACCGAGCTAGAGAAGTTAGAGACCAGAGGCTGTCATTTGACATCGACGGCAGAGACGAGGAATTTCGAACGATTGGGACAAACACACGACCTTGTGGAATACGAACGACGACTGGTTCCATCAATCGCCGGATTTTTGATTCATTACGGAGCCGGGTGCGCAGAGAGACTGTGCCCACGACGACAGAGATACCAAGACGTGGATTCACTGAATCAACGAGGAGAGCATCAGTACAGAATGCAAACATCGTAGGAGAGACAATAGAATCAGTAGAGTCTGTGGTTACCCCACTACCGGTGCAGACAAGGAGACAAGAGAGAGAAACACCAATTCCCCCACCACGGGAGGACGAGAGGAGTATGTACCACACCTACCCCACTCGTGCCCCCGCAATCCCATTGTACATGTGGAACGTACATTATGACGGCTCGGGAAGTATCACAGCGTTTCTGGACGAGATCGAACAACTAGCCGAGTCGAGAAACCTGACACACGGAGATTTATTTAAGTCAATTTATGAGATATTGAGGGGTGATGCACGAGATTGGTACGTACCACGAAAAGCAAACTTAGAGAGCTGGGAAGATTTTAAGACCAAAATCAAAGAAGCCTTCTTGCCGCCGAATTACGAAGAGTTGCTTCTCGAAGATATTAAAAAGAGAACGCAAGGCAAAGATGAAAAACTTGTACTGTACGTGACTCGAATGCAAAACCTATTTCGAAAGCTGGTACATAACTGCGTAACTGAGACCGAGCAAGTCACAATTATTAGACGAGGCTTGTTGCCACATCTTCAGAGAGCACTCGTATTCCAGCATACCGATACCATTGAGGAGCTACTGAATAAAGGCAAGGTGTTTGAGTTGGTACATTGGCAGGCACAACAGTATAAACCACCTCCAGTACCGAATGCCATATTAACACCAGAGCCTCATCTCGTGTACCAGAGCCCGCAAAGCAGACCGAATGTATCGGACACGAATAGATCTGAGGTACCGACTAGAACGTCGATGGAGTTACCACACAGGAATAGTGACACGGTCGTTAGAACGAACGTTGTCGCCCAGGAACCACGGCCTAGTCCCAACCGAAGAACTGTAAGATTCAAAGAGGACACGATGGTATGTTTTAGATGTGGAGAGACAGGACATATGCGAATTAACTGCCGAAACCCCCCCAAGATTTCCTGTCCACGGTGTGGAAGAGATGGCGTTTCTGCAAGAGAATGTGGTTGTTCGGAAAACTAAGTGAGGATTGCGCGAGGACGAGGCATCCGCAATCCTCTGAAAGACTAGCCTCAAAGTTAAATACCATTCAGAGACATCCACCAGATAACCGACCTATAATTTATGTCAGTGTGGAAGGGAGAAACTTTCGAGCGTTACTGGACACTGGTGCTACGAAATCATTCCTGGGAAGAACTGTGGCTGATTACTGCGATCGAATGAACATACCATCTTTCACACACCAGGCTACGGCGAAGATAGCTGATGGACAGTCAGTATCAATCCCAAGATGCTATAGACTTCCATTGCAGTTGCACGACGACTGTATCACGGTGGATATGCTGTATATGGAGAGTTTACCGATAGACATAGTAGTTGGGATGGACGTGCTGAGTGACTACGATTTTAGCATTGAACTAAGAACTGTGTCCTGCTACTACAAGGGTAGATTACTGAGATCTGTCGGAGAGGAATCACTGTCCTGCTCGGAAGCCGATTACGACCATGAAGAACTGGAACTTCCTGAGGAAGAAAGACGAGAGCTCAACCGCTTTTTGGACAGGGAACAATTTGACGATATCCAAGGAACGACGAGCCTGGTCGAACATAAGATTCAGCTCAAACCGGGGACTGAACCCATTAAACAAAGATACCAACCACGTAATCCTGCGACACAAGAGATTATCAATGAAGAGGTCGACCGAATGCTAGAGGAGGGAATAATAGAGCCATCTAACAGTCCATGGAGCTCGCCTGTGGTGATAGTTAAGAAAAAGGATGGACGAGCTAGATTTTGCGTGGATTACCGAAAATTAAACGAAGCCTCTATAAAAGATGCATACCCACTGCCGTACATCTCGCATATCCTCGACAAACTACGGCGAGCAAAGTATATCAGTAGCCTAGATTTACGGCAGGGATATTGGCAGGTACCCCTGAGCAAAGAAAGTAAGCCCCTAACAGCTTTTACGGTACCTGGGCGAGGTCTTTTTCAATTCAGAGTAATGGCATTTGGTCTACATTCTGCGCCAGCAACATTTCAGAGATTACTAGATCGGATCATCGGACCAGAGATGGAACCGTTTGTTTTCGCATACCTGGATGACATAATAGTTTTGGGTGACTCGCTAGAACATCATCTGCAGATCCTGAGCGAGGTTTTTCAAAGGCTTAAAGCAGCTAACTTACAGCTGAATCCAGAGAAGTGTCGGTTTGGGTGCAGAAGCCTGAAATATTTGGGTCATGTCGTGTCCTCGGACGGAATCAAGACCGATCCTGACAAGGTGGCGGCGATACAGGCAATACCAGTACCCCGAAGTGTCCGCGAAATTAGAAGATTTCTCGGGTGGCATCTTGGTACCGTCGGTTCATACCGGAGTTTTCCCAGATTGTGGCACCGTTGACTCGCCTACTACGTAAGAAGCAGAAATGGCGTTTTGAGGCAGAGGAACTGAAATCTTTCGAACTGCTGAAGAAGAAACTCACGGAGGCCCCAGTTTTGGCGTGTCCTGATTTTGAGCAGCCGTTCGTGCTGCAGACTGATGCTTCGGATCAAGGATTGGGCATAGCGCTGACCCAGAGTGTCGATGAGGTCGAAAGAGTTATAGCCTATGCTAGTAGAACGTTGTCACCGGCTGAACGAAATTACTCGACAACAGAGAAAGAGTGTCTGGCTATCGTATGGGGCGTTGAGAAGATGCGACCCTACCTTGAGGGATACCACTTTACAGTATTGACAGACCATCAGTCGCTCCGATGGCTGAATTCAGTAAAGAGCCCTGCAGGACGTATTGCCAGATGGATAGTCTATTTGCAACAGTTCGATTTCGACATAAAATACCGAAAAGGATCCCTCAATAGAGTGGCCGATGCGCTGTCAAGAAGTCCATTACCTGGCCCAACCGAGGGAGAGATTTGCTTGTCTGAGGAGACCAAATGCAAATGGTATACAAGGAAGTTGGCCGAAGTCGAAAATAATCCCGAGGCGTTGCCCGACTATTGCGTGAGCGATGGCAAATTATATCGACATTTCTTCGAGTCAAACGACTTGACTGAACCCGATATGTCCCGACCCTGGAAGCTGTGTGTGCCCGCCAACCAAAGAGAGGCTCTTATGCGGGAAAACCATGATGCTCCAACCGCCGGACATATGGGAATAGCGAAAACTAGTTGCAGGATGGCTAAACTATATTACTGGCCAGGAATGTTTAGGGACATTGCTAAATTCGTGAGATCGTGTCAGTCCTGTCAAAGATATAAAGTTTCGCAGCAACAGACTCCTGGAAAGATGCAGCCAAGTATAGGAAAGGACCCCTGGGATAAAGTCTGCGTTGACCTGATTGGTCCATTACCGCGTTCTACCAGAGGGAATACTTTTGTATTTGTGGCTCAGGATAAATTCACCAAGTGGGTGGAATTTCGTGCTCTACGCAAGGCGACAGCACCAGCAGTAACAAGGGCTCTCTTCGAGCAGGTGATTGCAAAGTTTGGTTGTCCTCGCACGGTGATATGCGACAACGGCAAACAGTTTGTTAGTCGAGAATTCCGGAGCTTATTGAGGCAATTGGGAGTTCGAGTACGGTTCACACCGGTGTACAGCCCTCAAGCGAATGCGGTCGAGCGGGCGAATCGTACGTTGAAAACGATGATAGCGCAATTTTGTGAAGGCGATCATCGTAAATGGGACGAGAGACTACCCGAGCTGGCTATGGCGACGAATTCGGCGAGACATGAGTCGACGGGATTTACTCCGTCGTTCCTCAACTTCGGCCGTGAAATGAACATACCAAGAGTGGTTGTTGATGGCGATGGTCCTAGAGAGGAGCCAGAAGACTCCGAAGCAGATGAAGAAGATGCTCAGGACACCAGTCGTGAGGAAGTACGAGGTCACGCGAGTCGGGTAAAACGGCTACGCGAAGTGTTTGAATTGGTACGAGTGCAGTTGGGTCGGGCATTCACCCAGCAAAGCCACTATTACAATCTCCGGCGACGGGAATGGAGATGTAGAGTGGGAGATGAAGTCTGGCGCCGGGAACGACCACTGTCCTCAGCGGCGAACCAGTTTTCGGGCAAATTAGCGCCGAAATTTTCGGGGCCATATGTGGTGACCAAAGTAGTCTCACCGGTGGTCTACGACTTGCGAGACGGATCGGGCAAGAAATTAAGGCATATCCATATAAAGGACCTGAAGCCCGCTAATGCTTCCTATGTTTCAGACGCGTCGCCCTCCGAAATGAACGCATAGTGCGCGTCTTTTTCGACATGACAGTAGTGCGCGTCACCGCCCTCCCAAATGAACGCATAGTGCGCGTCCTTTTTCCCCACATGACAGGAGTGCGCGTCCTTTTTCCCCACATGACAGTAGTGCGCGTCACCGCCCTGCCAAATGAACGCATAGTGCGCGTCTTTTCCCCCGCATGACAGTAGTGCGCGTCACCGTCCTCCCAAATGGACGCATAGTGCGCGTCTTTTTCGACATGACAGTAGTGCGCGTCACCGCCCTCCCAAAGGAACGCAGCGTGCGCATCACAGACGCCGACGAACAGTAGAGAGAATTGCTGATTTAGGCTAAGATTTCCTCTTGTATGTTATCGCAAATTTAGGCTAAGATTTTCTCTTATGTTGTTGATTGAGGCTAAGATTGTCTCTTACGTTGTTGATTTAGGCTAAGATTCTCTCTCATGTTGTTGATTGAGGCTAAGATTTTCTCTTATGTTGTAGATTTAGGCTGAGATTTCCTCTTATGTTGTTGATTTAGGCTAAGATTTTCTCTTATATTGTTGATTTAGGCTTAGATTTTCTCTTATATTGTTGCTGTAGGATAAGATTTTCTCTTATATTGTTGATTTGGACTAAGATTTTCTCTGGGGTTTTATTGGGCTAAGGTCCTTTCTTCTTCTTTTTTTTTGTGGTCAGGAAGGGAAGAGAAAAAAATTTCTTTTTTTATGGAAGTAAGGGGAGAGTGTAACGAAGTAGTTTTATTTGCGTGGCAGAAACCCGTTGACCTTGATCGACTCCAGCGAGATCGCGCCGAGCGGTGGGGACACCGACCGATCATTCCCACCTCCATCTGCAGTGCGCACGACGTAGTTGGTGGAGGGGACCGAGAATGGTATTTATAGGCGAGTCGAGCACTGGAACGGCAGTTCCTCGCACGGCGCGGAACTCAAATTAAATCAAGGCCTCTACCGTATAGTGGAAGGTCCAGCCAGTGTTGTTAGTGCTGGTAGTGAGTTCAGTGGTAGGCAGACATACCAAGGTAGGAAAGGGGTATAGAGAGGGGACCGGAGGACCACTTGTGGAGGACGAGATTCCAGGAGGTGAGTGTGAGGTTCGATCGTTGAGACCGAACGACGGCTGCAGGAGGGCGTTCAGGGCATCACGTCCTTTACGAGTCCTTTAGCCGGTATTGCGGATTCGACATCTGGGTGCCGAGATGGGCAAAGCTCAATCGTCCCTAGGTGGTTGACCGTTTTACCTCGGCGGACTCCTGCTGTCCATCTCTCGGAGCTGACGTTGATGTGCGAGATGGGCAAAGCTCAATCGTGCTGAGACCGAAGTTTTCCGTGACTTGGGCTGCTGCGCGGTAAGGGTTGTGTTGTGGCCACCCCCTGTTGTCGTTTGTCGAACCGACCCCTTGGAGGCACGGGTTCGTCACGGGTGTCGGCTGGGTCCTTTAGCCGGTATTGCGGATCCGACATCTGGGTGCCGAGATGGGCAAAGCTCAATCGTCCCTAGGTGGTTGACCGTTTTACCTCGGCGGACTCCTGCTGTCCATCTCTCGGAGCTGACGTTGACGTGCGAGATGGGCAAAGCTCAATCGTGCTGAGACCGAAGTTTTCCGTGACGTGGGCTGTTGCGCGGCAGGCACTGGGTTGGCCCGATCTTTAAGGGTGCGGGATTCGTCACGGGTGTCGGCTGGGTCCTTTAGCCGGTATTGCGTATCCGACATCTGGGTGCCGAGATGGGCAAAGCTCAATCGTCCCTGGGTGGTGGACCGTTTTACCTCGGCGGACTCCTGCTGTCCATCTCCCGGGGCTGACGTTGATGTGCGAGATGGGCAAAGCTCAATCGTGCTGAGACCGAAGTTTTCCGTGGTGTGGGCTGCTGTGCGGCAGGCACTTGGTTCGACCTCGGCCCTGTCGTTGTCGCGGGTGAACGCGCGGTGGTTTGCGCATGCGCACGCCATACCGCCGGTCACTCCGGTTTGGGCTGGGCCTTGGCAGTTCTCTTCGAGGGTTCTGTTGCGCGCGGACACTAGTTGCGCCGTGCGGAATCGTGCCCCAGGGACCCCCTCCGCTTGGATGGTCCATGTTGGCCTGAGTGAGGCTTTGGTTTTCGCCCCCTCGCTTTAACCCCGTGATATTATTATTTCTTTCACACGGCCTTAGTCACTTTCATGCATGAGCAATTTTCTGATGAGCGAATGCCTTATCTATTCTCTGCCTGATTCATTGGTATGCCTAACCCATTTTTATGCCTACGTCATTTTGCTTGCCTAATTCTGATGCCTAATACGTCGAGTAACTCGCCACTCTAATCGCTTTATGTGCACTCTAAGCCCTTCACGGAATGTTACTGGTGATTGACAAGTAGATTTGGGACTTGGGTTTTAGAGGTTAAGGACCGTGAAGATTTTGTGTTATAGATTAAGGACTGTTGTACCTGATACGAACTGTTGATTAGTTTTAAGGACTGTGAGATCTATTATTTTGGAAAGTTTGTTTATTTAGTATGAATAGAGAGTATATTTTTAGTTAATCGCGTGTTTTATTGGTGACACCTCTACCTCCAACAGCTACCCACTTCATTCTCCACTGGAGTCTGCCTAGGCTCGAGCTTCTGGACATTCCGGAGGAGCTCGATAGGTGAGGGTGACGCCCTCAGAAGCAAATAGTCTGGCGCCCGAGTTTACTGATAAAGGAACTGCACGTAAGGGCGTTACAAAGTTAAGTCCTAGATATGTCGGACCATATAGAATAAAGTGTAAACTCGGTCAGTGGAAGTATGAATTGGAAGATGACTCTGGTAATTCTTGTGGAAATTGGCACGTTAATGATCTTAAGGAAGGATATAGTGAAGAGTTAAATTCTTAACTCTTTGTTTTACTAGGGGGGGAGTTGTTACGTTATTTATTTTTATAAGGTTGTATCTCAGGGTTGAGAGATATTTGGAGCGTTATCGGTGATGTCGCGAAAGGGTTGATATTTTGTTCGATTTATTTCTGGCGAATCTTAATTTTGGCGCGCAGTTTATTTAATATCGCCTCCGTTTTCCGATCAATTAGGCAACCAACATTTCACGCTTCCGGAAACACCGTTTCTTGTCATATGGAAAAGAATAGAAATTATTATTATTAATTCTCGAGTGTAGCTGTCACGACCTTCGTCCATACTTGGAATATTTTTCTATCGACCATTGTGTCGGATATATTGGAGAAAGTCAACTAATTGAATTTCGCTGTGTATTTTGTCATTTTTTGGAGTTTGTTGAAACTCAGTGAAATTTCCGTCTTGTACGGGATAAACTTCTGCACTCTCGTAGAATATTCTGGAATACGCCAACCACCATCTTGGGCTTGTGTTTACATCCATAACGACGATATTTTCTGGACATTTTCGTGAGTCACATAGTTCTTCAACCTATAATCTGAGGTTTGATTCTTCTATACACCTGAAATTCCACTGGAATAGATCCACCTTCACATCAGGATAGAACAACCCTCCTATCGTCCCTGCTGTAGGCCCTTGACAACCGGAGAAGGTTGAATTGTGACCTGTCCTTTGGAGGCCACCCTTAGTTGACACTACCGGACATCGTTTTGGATGAGTACAATCTTTTTATTTGATTACTGTCTTTTGAATTTAAATTAACGGTGCTATTTCGCATCTATTATACCACCTATATTTAAGATATGCCAGTAAATGTATGGCATTGTTGAGTTGGACCATATATATAGAACTTATATAGCATTGTTACCGTTGTAGTTAAGACTTTCAGGAAATTCATATATTAACTGTATTCATATATTTGTAAGTGAAAGCCGGCCTTCATCCCTGAGAAACGATAATTTGTATGACTACTCAAACATTCATGATTTATTTCCATCAACTTCGTGTAAATGATTTATATAGATCTAGTATTTGAATTAAATCATCAAAAATCTTTAGATTACTTTTCTGTTTCTATCTAATAATATTATTTTGGTAGTTTTGGTGAAATTTTAGAAAGGTAACCCTGAAATATTTAATTAATTAAAACTATCTGGCGCCCATTCATTTTATAAAGTAGTTTCATTCATAATTAGAATCCACCCTTCTCCACTAGAGCATAGCCATGAGCTCAGTATCTTTAATATATGTTACTTTTATTTGTATATTATCTTGAGATATTTCCTATTAGTTGGTGAAAGGAAAATTAGGTAACAAAGTTCTCACAAAATTGATCTTCTGGTGACACAATGACATTCTCTGAAACTTCTTCAAGTTCCCAGAATCTTTTCAACGAGGAGTTCAAACCTGATTCAGACAATGACAAATGAAAATTGTTAACTGATATGTTAGGTGATTGAATCTTTCCCATGAAAACCCAACCAAATACTGTCTCAAGTGCTATTGGTTCCAAACCGTTACCCTCGATACGACCCGGTCGAATTATTAAAGAGAATATATCCGCTCCCACGAGAAGGTCTATTGATTTCGGAATAGAAAAGTTCGGATCTGCTAACTTCTAGTTATAGACACAATTCCAAAACGAATGATTTACGAAAGAACTCGGCATTTCCGCACAAATCTTCGGAATCACGACGGCATCGAATGTAAAAGATGGATTTATTTGACCTGATGAGCGATTAGTACATTCAGTGCTGCAATTAGCAGAAGATGAGCTTTCACAAATTCCATTTATCGAAAATGAAGCATCACAAATTTTCAAGCCTAATCTATTTACACACAATTGAGTTATAATATTTATTTGAGAGCCTCCATCTAACAGAACTCGGACCTTCTGATATCTACCCCAAGCATCACGAATTTCGACCTCAGCGGTTGCTAAGAGAACGGTAAAATTTGAAGAAACATTTGTTAAAACCTGAGCTGAGCCTGAATCCAATGAATTTGCAGCATTGAAATGAAACGTCTCTGTTGAAGAATCATTATCCGCATTATTGCGCATGTGTAACAGGGTATGATGCTTTCCGTTGCAAACACGACAATTTGACTTTGAAGAACAATTGTTAATCTTATGTCCAGAATGGAGGCAATTGATACACCAATTTTTGTTCTTCACAGTCTTGAACCGATCTTGAACAGTTTGTTCCAAAAATGATGGACATTTTATTTATTTATTTATTTATTTATTAGAACGGACATGCCAATTTACAAATTACTATCATTATTACATTCAATTACAACCAGCAAAGCCAATTTTCAATAAAATATACAGTATTCCAAAAATTAACAGAAAACAACCAAAAAATACAGAAACCTACAAAAAAAATACCTTAAGAAAAACCAACAAGAATAGTTTATAAGTTCAAATGGCCTCAAAATATCTTTTGAGACTAAATATAGACACCTGAAATAGATCGATTTCCGATGCATTTGCCCCTTTTATCGCTCGTGCAATCGGATTATTCATGGCATAGTTAGTGGGGTTATATTCGATGTATAAGAGATCTCTATGTCTAAGGAATACATTTTTCGCATTAAGTTTTATCTTAGCTACTAAATATTCACAGTCAATGTAATTATTGATTAATTTATATACAAACATCACATCAAAATTATTCCTTCTTATAGATAGTGGTTTCATTGATAGAGACTCGTGTAAGTGGTCATAGTTTATTGAAGCCTTGGGAATACTCATTTTGTAAGCAACCCATCTTAAAAATTTTCGTTGCACGCGCTCAATATTATTTTTGTGCACTTCATAATAAGGAGACCAGACTACAGTTGAATGTTCCAATATACTTCGGACATTCGTAAAATAAACAATTTTTAAGGCAGAGATATTATTGAAATTTTTGAGTTTTCTTTTAATAAATCCAAGCATCCTCATAGCTTTCTGAGTTGTAATGAAAATATGCTGAATCAAATTCAGTTTGTGGTCGAGGTGTATTCCCAGATCTTTAACAATTAGACTTGAGCTTAGTTTGACATTGTTTAGCCTATAATCGTACTGGATAGGTGACTTTATTCTGTAAAATCTCATTACACTACATTTACTGATATTGAATTGCATATCATTGTCAACACACCACCTTTCAACATTATTAAGATCTTCTTGTAGTGAAAGACAATCTTGAATACTCCGTATGACCCTAAACAGTTTAAGATCATCAGCGAACAATAGAAATAGACTCCCTCTAATATATTTTCCTATGTCATTTATGAAACAGAGGAAGAGTAGCGTAGAAAGGGTGAACCCTGACCAACCCCAGAAAGAACGAGAAACTGATCAGAGATAACACCATCTCCAAGCTTAACCCTTAAGGTACCATCACGTAAACGATCAGACAACCAGTCCAATAACCGAGGGCCGACCCCGATCCCTTCAAGCTTCTCAACAAGTAACGAATGTGGAACCGTGTCAAAAGCTTTTTGAAAGTCAGTGTAAATGCTATCTACCTGAAATTTTTCTTTCATTGAATTTGAAATGATGTCCATGTACGAAACAAGATTAGTTGTTACCGATCTCTTGCTAATGAATCCGTGTTGTTCTGATAGAAGAACACGTGAAAAGCAAGGTGAAATTTTGATGTTGACAAGCTTATCGAAAATTTTAGGGATGTGAGAATACTTCAATACTGGTCTATAATTTTTCACATCTTTTTCATCTCCAGACTGGTGTACAGGAATAACAAAGTTATCTTTCCAGATCTTTGGATAACTTCCGCATTTAATCGAGCTATTGAATATAAGGCATAAAGGCTCGGCCAATATATCACCGCAGCGCTTCAAAAATATCGCCCCAATATTATCAGCACCCGAGTCATTAGAGTCATTCAAAGTCAACAACTCTTTAAATACTTCATCTGTCGTAAAATATACATTTCCTATATTGACAAGATTATCCTGCGGTGTATTAAAGTGTTTTGGATTGCTCACTTTGTAAACTTTGGAAAAATAGGAACCAAAAAATTCGGCTATTTCTTGTGGATTATCTGAAATCTCATCTTGAAAATACATAGTTGTGGGAAGACTCTTATTCGACCTGGAATCATTCACAAATTTCCAAAAATACTTTGGGTTAATTTCTATCGAGTTTTCGACAGAATTTATATATTCACGATAGCAATTCTCGGACTCAATTCTACACTGTTGTCTCAACTCAGCAAACTTTGTATATGCTTCCAAGCTTTTAGATATCTTATATGATCTATGTGCCGCTTTTTTCGAATAAATCAGCCCTTTTAGACGAGGTGAAAACCAATTTGGGAATTTATATTTTTTTGATATTCTTTTAGGAACATATAATTCAACTGCTGAATCAACAACACAGTAAAAATTTGAAATGGACTTTTGAACATCCTTTTCGAAAATAATTTCGTTCCAGTTTATTGTCGAAAAGTAATCTAATATATCATTATAATTGGCGTTCTTAAAATCCAGAAATGTGTAATTATGTTCTTCTCTTATCGAACATCCGGAATTAATGTAAAAACATAATGCCGGATGATGTTCATCACAAGGAAGCAAGATATCAGCCGCTAAAGAAACCGATGTGTCATCGAATGATGAAAATATTAAATCTAATATCACATTGTTTATGTTTGAAATTTCGTTCAATTGTACCATATTTAACATTGCTATTGATTGTGCGATTACCGTTTGAGTTTTTGTTATCTTTATTAAGTTTTTATTAGACTCGGTTTTCCAACAGATACCCGGGAGATTAAAGTCTCCACAGCATATAAGGTTTGCGTCAGGATATCGATTAGATATATCTTCTAAGTCTTCGCAAAATTTTTCGTACAGAGAAATGTGGCTATTTGGAGGAAAATATACATTTGACAATAATATATCTCCGCGCACAGTATGAACTAAAACAAATACAACTTCTATATCATTATGTGAGCTTGATATAATTCTTGAAGAAATCGATCTCTTTATGGCTATCATGACACCGCCTCCCCTTGATTTACAGCTAATTTCGGAATCTCTGTCTTTGCGGTAAATATCGAAATTATTAATACCTAATTCTAAATTTCAAATGTTTCAGTTAAAAATATAACATCATAATCCGAACTAATTATTGATGAAGCAAGATTAGTTATTTTTGTACGTAACCCTCTGACATTTTGGTAATAGCAATATAAACTATTCTGACATAAGTTTGAACTAAAGCTACAACGAATATCGTTCACCTCACAATAACTTCCTTGGTACACAGTTTCATTGTCAGATTGGGTTGCTCTTAGCTAGATGTTCTGGAATGGTCTGATTAGTATACCCTCAGGCCATGCTTCTGGGTTAAGTAACTCCTCTAATTCCAGATCTCTGCTACCTACCTTAAAGGATTTTTTGCTATTCTTAGACTTCAAATCGAAACATAAAAGATCATTTTTCGGCCATCTTTCAGTCACATATGATAATATGCTGGACGATGAAGTTTCTCTTGAAAGACCACCAATCCACATCCACCTTCTACCCTTTGGAGCTGGTTTAATATTGACATCGGGTTTTCCCCTTGCATGGACCGCTGGATCTCCTGTGAATGTCTTCCTTGGATAGGAAGGCTTAGGATATTCCAAGACCTCCTTCACAGGAGCCAAAGTATCTTCTCTTTCCTTTTTGTCAAATTGGAGGACATCCCGTTTTCTGCTTGTTTTCTGCTTCAGATCTGATGGTACCGATAGCAGTTTAGATGATGGGTCGTTCTCGACTATTGTAATTTCCTTTGATCTGGATGTCCCAGCGTTCTTGTATTCATTGGATGACATCAATCGAACTAAATCCTTATTACTATCCTTCAGAGCCACAATTTCTTCCTTAAGGCTATTAAACTTCATCTGGCAGTCTTCCACTATAACTTTGGTGTGTTTCTCTATCAAAGCGCTCAAAAAGTCTCCATCACCTCCCATGCCATGAACGTTCTCAGGCTCATGCTCCAGTCTGGCTTTCACACGATCCAGACAATCAAAACAGAAAAACCAGATGTTTTCAGACTCGGACAGAGCTTTCAGGACGGTATCCTTTATTTGAACGCATTTTGGATGGAAATCAAGTCGACAGTAACCGCACTTTATAGACTTTGTGCTGACAATAAAGTTGTCGCTGCACAACTTGCAAGTTTTAGACATACTTATCGTGTTATGTATGGTGACCCTTAAATCGAAATCAAATGCAGGTCTTGAAATTGCAATTTTCAGTTGTTAGGGCCTCAGGATAACTTCACTATCTTGTTATCGAATCGGAAAACTATCAAAAAGTTCTTTTCTCTAATATTTCACTGCAAATTAAGACGAAATCGAAGAAACAACCAAGACGCGTGTGTACTCGTCAAGATCTTATTATGATTAAATATTGTAAATATTATGAGGTAACTTGCAATAATTACAGGTTATACGTTTCTTGAATGATTCAGTTTCCGTTTGAACGAGAAGAGTCGAATTTCTTTTATTTATTGAGAGAGAACTAGATTTTAAAACTTGAGAATTCGAAACTGAATGAGTTTTCGACGGAAGAGAAAGAGCTACTGCCTCCAAGGCTCCAAGACACTGATTTGTCAGGAAATTTCGTAAATTGACAAACGACGGAATATCTGTTGAACATTCTTGTAATTCAAAACGTTTGATCGATGCTGAATCTAATTTCTGAATGAGAATGTGAAATAAAACAAAGTCCCACTGGTCAACGAGTAAACCTAAATTCCTTAAAACCGATAAGTTCTCCGCAAAAACCTCTAGAATTCACCTAAGGTCTTTAGCTGAATCACCCTGTAGCTTTGGAACATTACAGATTTCCTTCCAACATGTATTAGCGAGAAGTCTTTTATTCTGATATCTTTCCGCCAATGTCTGAAAAGCGCTTTTATAATTTTCAGCAGTCAATGGAAACCCTTTAACTAAACTTAAAGCATGAGCAGAAAGTGAACTTAGGAGGTATTGAAACTTTTCTATTTGACTCAAGTTAGAATTTTCATGTACCAAACTTTGGAACATATCGCAAAAAGTAGGCCACTCTTTATAATTCCCATTGAAAATGGGCAATACTATCTTTGGAAGTTTAACATTTGGCGAACTGATAGAGCAACTATTTTGGTTTTTTACTGGAAATAAATTAACATAAGTCGTTCTGATGGTAAAATAATTATCCATAAAGGCTGTCCGAATAACCTTTTCAGTGTTCAAGATACAATCATAGAGACAATTGAAGTGTGTAAATTTTGAAAGTCCACGAGAATATCCTCAAGTATTTCACATCTTAATTTGAATCTTACGTGGAGACTTTCATCAGTGACAGCGAATTGTGCTACATTCAGAATTTCCTCGAGATCATCAATAACAATTTTGTCGTCATTATTATTATTCAAGGTATACTGCAGAAAACAATATGAATTTTGTTTTGAGTAATTTCGAAAAAAGAGTAAATAGACTAATCGATTGAATAGAACTAAATTAATTATTAATGTAAATAATTAAGATTGAATCTATTAAATTGAAAATAGAGTTGAAAATAATGAAATGAAAATAAACAAAAACAAGAATGTCTATCTTTGTTTATGTTTTGAATCAAGGTTATGAGCATAGATGAGAAAAACAAAGGAAGAGTTGTCTATGTAATGAAAATGAAAGCTTAATTCTATAACATGCACAGAAATTTATCCGCGATTAAAGAATTTATGAATGTGTTCGATATCTTGTCAAGTTTTTGAGGTTAGGTGAATATCGACCGATTGAAATAAATGAAAAAAACGAAATGAAAAAATTCCAAAATGCTTGATCGCAATAATTTTGAAAACGCGGTTCGAAAATATGCGGCTCAAGAAGGACCAAAATGGCACGACAAGGGCCTTGGAAAGTTAAACGAAAACGAAAGAAAATTAAGAATGAAATTCTGACAATAAGAAAAAAAATGACTCGAAAAAAAATCGAATGCTGGTGCACTGACTTCTGCCTACCTGGTTTCACAGTACGGCTGAATTCACCTATCCAGGCACTCGCGAGCGAGAATAGTCACTTTTTCACCAGAGTTCTAATTTGTAGATTTTTCGAGAAATTCATTGATTGCGAAGAAGAGTGTTACACTTCATGGATGAACGCCGATTTCATACTCGTCGTTGGACACAGGTTATATGCTCCCACATATGTTACGCGTTTATCGGAAATGAAATGAACATACGTGGGCCGCACGAAACGAGCAAGCAACTTGGAATAAAAATGAATGAATTCAACTAATAATAATGAGTTGCAGTAACAATGAGTGAGTGAATCATTTCTCAAGAGGGAAAAAATGTTGTTAAAAAATGCAGATTCAATAGTGGATGCTGTGGAAGGTAATTTTCATTCAATCTAAACTGGACTACAGAGGGGTATTTGCCCAATGTGAAAACTTAAAATGCTTATAACTTTCTAACGCAGCTGAATATGGAAAAACCGTAATGGAAAAGGTGGTTCTTTCGATCTCAAGAACCTATGATTAAAATTAACGCCTTGTTCAAAGACTTACCCTGTATATATTATACAATATCAAAATTATCTTGTATCATTCTCAACTCTGCCAAAAGTAGCAGGAAATGTAGTTTCTGAAAGCTTCAATATCTGGTCGAGTAACTTGAGGTCACATTAGTGCTTTCACAAGTTTTTCCTCTTTTATAGTGAATTTTTCGTATCATCCTAGACTACAGGTGACTAAAGAAATTTATTTCATATCATCCTGCTTTATTTCGTGCTGAACCAAGAAATACCTAATTTAATACATTTGTTACACATATCGAAGATCATATTGAATATACAATAGTTTCATCAAAAGGTGAACAAACATATGAGTTTTAGAAAATCAACAATAATGTACTTTCTCCAAAATTACTTCTGTAAGTAATTGAGCTCCATCTGCTCTAAGTCACTGCAAAAACGGAAACATGAAATTCGCCATAATGGGACACCAAATTCGGTAACACCAGAATGAGCGATATTGCTTCCTGTATTTTATGTTAGATGGTTAACTCCAAAACGTAGAACATCTCCTGGTGAGTGAAAGTTAAAATTGCAATAGCAATTGGAAATTCAATCCAGCCTAGTCAAGGAAAACTATTAGAAACATGGAACTATATTTCAATATCAATAAAAGTTTCCATCAGCAAATGGAATACCAACTATTAATGAATCATCATCAGAAAAACTCACCGGTCTGGTAGAAGAGTGAATTATTGATAAGATAAGGTTTTCTATTATTCAGATACCTCTAACAGTTACAGTATGAAATTCGCCATAGAATGAGATACACACAACCCGTTTTAATTTTTAATTCATGTTTTCGAGAGTTGAAATGAATATCATTTAAAAGTGTCTTCTTTAGTGGGTTTATGGAAGAGATTTTTCACCTCATCTGTGATTTAAACCGCCTTTCAATGCTAAAAGTGAGTATTCCAGATAATTCATATTTTTTAATAGGAAGTAGGTACATAAACATTTTATTTCACAATTTTAATTTTCAGTTACGCACTTGATCCTCTCGGCACAACTTGGTATTTTTTGGCTCAAATTTTCGAAATACTGAGCCAAAAATAGTCTCAAAATATTGCGTTCGACTCTGTGATGTGAAATATTTGGTGAAAGTGTAAGTTCACTTTTACTGAATAAATACCCACAGTTTCTGAAAATTTTAATTAAGAATTAAGCCAAGACGTTTCAAATATTCCACTGCCACAGGTATCTCTCATTTGAGATCCTCAATGACATGAAAAATATCCACAAGATCAATCTATAAGTTAAAAACTGGTAGAATAAATTTTCCCAAAATTTCCGAATATTTCGATCTAGATCGTTATTGAGTAAAATCCGTCAGATGGTTCAGATGAGCATCTGAAATTTATTTTCTTAATAACTGCTAGAATATCAGTTCTATGAATTTTGAGTTGAAACGATTTGTACATAGTTGAAATTAAAAAATTTTCACAGATTTTTTTGAAAATATTTTATCTCATAAGTTATTCGTGAGATCTCTACAAAAATGTCTCCATGTAATGGAGTAATGCCATTCTGACATTTTATCGTAGTAGCGCAAACTACGGAGAAGATGCAGTAGATTTTTTATGAGATTGAATCACAGATCATCGTCAAATATAAATAAAACCAGAAAGTATATTCGAACTTGAATTTTTCGATCTCGAGTTCAATTTTATTTTTTTTCCTGGAAGAAAAGATGCCATATACAGAGTGAGTCTTTTACCACTGCGTTAATTTTATTTATAGATTCTTGAAGAAACATTTTTTTTTCTTTAACATTTTCCAAAATTTGGTCCCGTTCAAAAGATATAGGGCGTTAAAATTTCATAAAAAAATTGCATTTTCACCTGTAATATTCAAACGACAATATCAATTGAAATGATCTCTTGTAGAAGGTTTTTGATAACAATCATGCATATTTTGGCATCATTAGATTTGAATATTAAAAGAAAACAATTATTTTTGTCTAATTTTCACTTTATTAATACTATTACACGACCGGTTTTGGTTGTTAAACCATCTTCTAGTGTTAGGTACAGACTGAAATATTTCGTGTTTCGTGGGCTTAAATCTATGGGATGTTCAAAAGTGGTGAATAGTTTATTTCTATTTGGGTGTTAAGTGGAAACACATTTGGAATATTGAACAGATTTGTTATTTCCATCGCTTCCAGCCAATTTTAATTTCTGGCCTTTTTCGCATTTGTGAAGGATTTTAAAATTTACGATATCCATATGATGCTCTTCAGTCATGATATGATCATAAACTGCGGACTGTTTACCTGATTTCAGATGTTCTTTTAATCTGGTTCCAAAATTTCTGCCGGTTTGACCTACATATGCAGCGTTGCAATTTTTACAACAGATTTTATAAACATATGAAGTTTTCCTGAAGTTTGGATTTTGAGTTATATAATATTTTACCTAGGTTTGGACGTCCTGAAAATGTTGTTTTGAAATCAAGTTTAAAAAATAATTTTGGATTTGGATTGATAATTCTCCGAAATAAGTGATATGCATGAATTTATTATCTAGTAGGTTTTTCTGTGGTAGTGTAAATCATATTAATGGTTTTCAGTTTTCTTTTGTTTTCAATTAGTTTGTTTACTAGGATTCTCGGAAAATAATTATTAGTTGCAATTTCTTTGGTTTTATCAATTTCAGATTGTAAGTTAGCGTTCGATAAAGGTATGGTGAATGCTCTGTTGATCATAGATTTCAGAGCTGCCAGTTTATGATTATCAGGACTGAAGGACTCATATGGTATTATGGCTTCTGAGTTTGTATCTTTTCGGTAGATGTTAAAGTCGAATGTGTTTCTATCTCTACTTATGGTCAAATCTAGAAAGTTAATCGCTTTGTTGCATTAAATTTCCAGTGTAAATTTTATTTTGGGGTGAATTGAATTGAGGAAGTCAAGAAACATTTTTATTTGTCTATTTGTTCCGTTGAATCCTACTATAATATCATCAACATACCGGAAACAGAAAATGACGTTTTTCTTTGATAGGTCATTTGTTTTCATGAATTCATTTTCAAGGTGATTCATGAATAGATCTGACAATAATGGTCTCAAAGGTGATCCCATCGGTGAACCTGAATTTTGAAAATATAATTTGGATTCGAATTTAAAGTAGTTTTGGGATAGGCAAATTGAAAATAACTCCTGAATTTCTGAAATTAAGAGGTGGTTAACTTTATTTTTACGAGGTGACTCGCCAACTAGGGGTAAACATTCTTTTGCTGGAATGCTAGGGTACATATTTTCTACATCAAAAGATATTAATTTCATATTTTCTGTGCTGTTTATTTTAGATAATTTGTCAATTAAATCTTTGGAACTTTTTAAACTATATTCTGGTGAAAATTTCGATAGATTTTTGAATTTATTAGATAAAAATTTTGATAGTTTACCTGTAGGTGTATTAATATAGGAAACTACTGGTCTAACGGGATTGTCTTTTTTGTGGAGTTTTATTAAACCATACATTTCTGGAGGTCGTGGATTCATTGGAAGATGCTTCTTTATTTCCCATGGTGTAGAAAAAAGTTGATTGCAATCTTCTAAAGCTTCTTTTATTTGTTTGGAATATTTGTTGGTAGGATCCTTTGAAATTTGAGTTGAATCTAATGTACTTCTAGTTCTCTTCATTTTGTTGTGGTAGTCTTCTTTGTGGAGACACACAATGCTGTTTCCATTATCTGATTTTGTGAATATAATATTTTCTTCAGTGCTTTTTCGAACAATTTCTTTAATTTTGTTTGTTGTGTGTATTTCACTGGTGGTTGTTTTTGTGGATGTTTTTTTTCAATGACCTCTGCTGTTTTGTATTTGTGTAATGAAGGGTTATCAATTACACTTGTGTTTTCTATGATGTTCATTTCTATTTCTACACCCAGGATTTGTTTATTTCATTTAGAACATGTTGTGGGTGGTGAATATTTAAGACCTTTTATTGTAATAGTATTAATAAAGTGAAAATTAGACAAAAATAATTGTTTTCTTTTAATAATCAAGATGGATTTTCACAAAATAAATGAGTCATCAATTCCTTCTATCATTAGATTTATTCCATTTCTTGTGGGTTTTTCACTACTGCTCTATAGATTCCATCTGATCAGTGCAGCCGACTGTATCCCCCATCAGCTTTAAATTCCTATCAACTATATCTTTCAGTTTCCGATTCGGTTCATCGCTCAAGGTAACCTCCACTCCTGCAATTTTCACAGGACCAGATGAGAAAAACCACTCATTATTCCTGAAATTCGGAGCTCTTTAAAAGTCAGCTCCCATCAAGATCACCTATGGCAGCACCGAAATAACCAATGTCTCCATTAGAACTATTTTACCTTTCACTATCATAGGTAATGTAGAACATCCAATACTATTGCAAATTTGCCCATTCGCCACAGTACATGCAATCTTCTTGGTGGAATTCAAAGTAACACCTAAATTTTGTAGTATTGACCAACTCTTCCCGCTTACAATGGTACGAGATGCACCAGAATCAAGAAGACCTAAAAATTCAACTCCATATATGGAAAGACGCAAATATGGCCCCTCATCGCCAACTACACTATCTAAAATATAGTTTAAAACGCAATTCAATTCAATTCAGGAATGTTGGGACTCGTCTGATTGTCAGTCGCCAAAGATGGTCCCCCTCTCAGCGACTTGAGTCGTTTCCCGACAAATCACAGTTTTGGCAGGTTTTCGTTGTAAATCCCAATTTCTCTAAAACAACGCAATTTTCGCGGAGATTGGCAACCTACAGCTCTATGAACTGGCATATTATAATTACAGCAAATGATCGGTTTTTTATGTCCTGGATCTATTCTACTTCCTATACTTCCTTCCATGGATGCTCTCGGATGGACTTCGTGTCGAATTTCTGCGAGATTGTCTTCAACACCAGCATAGGCCAAATCAAGTTCAAGCCAAAGTTGAGATTTCCTGGGTGAAGGAGCAAATGACTCAACTGACTCTCTTCGCTCTTCTAATTGACGGCAATAGCGTTTTAATTCCTCATAAGAATCCACTTTCAGTAACGCTATCTTGGTTTGAAGGAATGGTAAAATATTTCTCATCACCCTTCTAATATGTTCTCGATCAGATGGGGGTGATCTCAACAGACTGAACAACGATTTCATAGTTGCCAAATAAATTCCAATCTGTTCATCTTTTCCCTACGTACGCTTTCGAATTTCCTCATACAGTTTTTCGTCATAATTAAAGGGCTCGAATTCACTTCGTAGTTTCTCGACAAATGAACTCCAATCTACTATCGGATTCTTTACTGCTCTATACCAAATCAAAGCTCCGCCCTCAAATAGATCAACCGCTGAACGCAAGACGTCACATTTAGTTACTCTTCTGGCTTCACACATCTCTTCCACTCGTTAAAGAAACGCATGTACTGACATGTCTCTTTTATCCCCAGAAAATTTTAAACCCCATCTGAAGACTGGTACAGGCTTGAAATTACTAACACCCGCACAACTAGAGCCCAACACAGCCGCACGAGGAGTGGAAGAAGGCATATTTGGTCCCCCATTCCGTACACACGATTCATCATAATGCTCATCCTCAGAACTATCGTAACCAGACAAACCATGTTTCTCAAATGGTACAACATCCTCAGTTTTTTCCTCCAAAGAATCCAATAAACTGAGAACTTTCGCGAAAGATTCTTGCTTGAAGGCTTCTTCCTCTGGACTGGTAGGTCTGCAGTGATCTGATCGAATCAGTGCATACTTCAAACGCGTCTCATTAACCCGAAAACGTTTACTTCTCAAAGTAAGGGATTGTGTGTCGGTTATATTAGTTTCTACTGTCGAAATAACCTCATTAATCGCTATTTTATCTTCTTCGGAAGTGAAAGGGAATTTTGGACATGAAAGAAAAGCGCCTTCTTTCTCTAGTTTTCTGGCTCTAGAAAGACATTTAGGCATTGAATCCACCGTTTCCACCGGTAAACCCCTAATAGTAACCAAATAGTTTAATTGAGCCTGATTCAATCTATTTAAAACAAGTTTTTCCACCATATTCAAAGGAACGAAATCAATACAAATATGTGGGTAAAAAAAAAATATATCAAAATCACCAACAAATATTCCAGAAAAAAAAAATAATACCGATAGATTTGAAGGTCAACCGCAATGGGATCCCCTTTGCTCTGTTGGCGCCACGTTGGGCGCCAAAATTTTATAACGCTTTATCTCACTCAAAATTTTTATGGCAACTAAAATTATTCAAAACCGCAAAAAAAAATAACAGAAATAAAATATGAGAAAGTTAGGACCACGGTTCGCCGTTTTGACAGTGGAGACGGCGTGGGTTCAAATGATGTTACTATAGGCGCCAACGTATTTAACCCTAACCTCTCACGAAAAATATTTAAAGTAAGATAACAACGACAAAACCAAAAGAAATTGCTGATTTCCAAGAAGCAATTGTTTTGGCCAAACACGTAAACACCTTAACAAGTGGAAATAAATAACTAAAATCTTCATGAAATTATTCACTACCGATTTGAAATACAAAAAAAAATTAAATGAGTTCAATGATTTTCTACAAGTATGTTATTCAAATATTTTCAAAATGAAAGAATTTATATCAAACTTCAACATTTACCGCTTCCCCTATACTTGATCAAGTGTAACGGTGACACTCTGTATATTGAAACAACTATTCTATAAAATATTTTGTGAAGTGTTATTATAAAAAAATATTTCATCTATAAAAATGATCCAAGTTCATCGGTTCAATACTCAAAATGTATTCGTATCCTTATTAATTGAATAAGATGGATCGAATGTCGTAAAGAAGGAATTTTTTTTACATACCAGGGTATACTTCAATATGGAGAGTGAACTATCCAAGGAAATGATTACCAGATATTCCAATTCTCGTTTATGATAAAAAGAAATGTTTTTCTTCCTATTCCTGATGGTGCAATGAACTATCGACGATTTCCAATCGTAATGTCTGGATGAAAAATTTTCAAGGTCACTTCCCTCGATGAAACAACGATCAGTACTTGAAATGGAAACGTCAAAGTAGAAGCGACAAAATGTTTCAAAACCCCAAATGCAGAAATTAAAAGTAAAAGTAAGAAGTGAAAGTAAAAAAAAAGGCCCTGAAAATAAACATCTCAATCAGAATTTTCTAGAATAAAATATGAATCGGTTACACTTACTAAGATGGTGGGCGGCCTTATAGCAAAATTGATGACTGAGCCAGCATTTATCCCCCAAGAATAATATATTGCTTAAATCTCCACAATATTTCCGTCAGCCAATATATTCGAAATTGTAGAAGATATCTTAATCCAAATAATTTTGCTATTTTCAAAGAAACTCTTTACGATAATCTTCCACAGTTACGAGCTCATAGCGTTCAATTTTCACAATTAAAACAAAGGAATGAATTATTCCAATCTCCTAGGCCCACATATGGAACATATGAGGTAAATGAAATAACACGGGAATTGAATCGCGATCAAGATATTGAAAGTTTCAAATAGGCAACCAACAAAACACCCTGAAGTATAATGGACAGTATACACTGAATTCGAAATAAATCATGCACAGAAAATAAATCTCAAAATGAACGTTACAAGTATAAATCCCAATGTTCAGCTAGCCTTGGTACATATGTCTTCAATGTGGGAAATGAAACTGAATGTAGAAAAAAACAAGACTCCAAGATCGTGAATCTGATCCATCATGGCTATGAAATGGTCACTTGGGTGGTAGTCGAAGTTGATTGGTGGTGATTTTCTCGTGAATGTGACTTTGAAGCATTTCTCCATGTGGAGTACCAGCCTGTTGCGCACACACTACTCGTTAATATATTCTAGGCTTGACTGAAGCAGTAAACAGTAATGAATGCAAAACATCAATTATCTTTAGGTAAATTGTAAATACTAAGGCTGGATATTTCAGAGAGATCAGTGAATCATTTATAAATACAACCAACAGCAGCGGTCTCAAGTTAGATCCCTGTGGCACGCCACAAGAGAGAACGTACTCAAATGATCTAAAACTATTGTAAAATACTTAATTCACTAGTCAGTGTGTTCTTGAACATTGGTACCACAAGACCTTTCTTCCAACGATCGGGATATATACACGTGCTCAGACTCTATAATGTGGTGCAGTGGTCCAGCCAGCACCTCACTGCAGACCCTCACAACGAATGAAGGAAGAGCATGATCTCCTGCTGTGGGTTTATCGGTAAGCCTCAACATGATAGAGTGGATCTCTTCCTTAGAAATCACAGGCTTAGGAACCATCGGTAACTGACTCAACACATCTGAATACTCCTCATGTACTGGACCTGAAAAATGCTCCGCTAGCAAATTGACGATATTCTGCGGTCCCCATATGATGTTCCATTACCTTGGGTTATACCTGAGATCCTGGTCGAATCAGCCTGGTACTCCAGTTTTCGAGTTGTGGGCCACTTCGAAGTTATTCCACATGATATGACGTTAAGTATTTTCAGTAAACCATATGGGAAATCTACAGCTACCAGAAATGAATCTTTTATGTGAGACATAATCATTATAGATTTGAAATAGCTGCTCATAGAAAAAATCCAGTGTGCTATAGACCTGATCAAATGTGTCAGTACTCCCCAGTCAAAGTTATCAACTGCTGTCGACAATCCCTGGAAGTCAGATTTTTTAAAATAATAATGGGTGGCATTTACTTTGGGAAATTTATTTGAAGTAGCTGAGGGAATGCCTCACTTATATATTCAGTGCTGGGTGATATGAATCTTCAGAAATGAAGGGAACTTCACAGCGGTCAACAGCCACATAAAGAACATCAGAAACAATTACCAGCCTCTCGTCTCTGTTTCGAACGTCATTCATTTGCTGCAACTTCACAAGATCACAAATGACGCAACAGCATCACCTTAGGGGAGCTGAAAATATTCGGATCGAAACTAGGAATATTCAAATCTCCCTCAATTAAGACAGTCTCCTGAAGAAAATGAAGTTCCAATGCTGACATGAATCTCTCGAGGTGACACACAGAAACGTCCGGTGGCACATATAGATGATACTACCCCGTAATTAGGTTGGTTTAATTATTACAATCTTGAATTGAAGTCACAAAGTATGCAATAGAAGCATAAAGGCAAGCCTAGACCGCTGAAGGTCAAAACTGCTGAAAACTCTGGTGAAGTGATGCATCTATTTATTTTTATAAATTTGGCATATTATACTTGGAGGACATAAAGTAGCAGGGGTGTACTATTCAAATGGACTGCGAGGTTATTTTAACACAAAATCAAAGAATAAAAGACCGCTATATTAGAACTTTGCCTGGACGCTGCATCACGACAATGGTCTGGCTTAGGCCAGTCCTACATTGGAAGCGGAATTTCTCCAGACCAGACAGTCTGACGGGTCTGGCTGGGTCTGGAGGAAACAAAAACAAAGAAAACGTACTTTCCTCCTGCATTGGAAGCAGTGTTCGATCTGGTCTGGACTGCTCTGAAGAGAATCAAATCGGGTCGGGTTGGCTGGCCAGACCAAATCCGCTTCCAATGTAGGACTGGCCTTATAGATCAACGATTTTTCAACGAACAATTGGAGAATTTTGGGTTGAAATGATGGTTCATCCTTTCTACCTTCCTGACCTTGTTCCATGTGACTTCCATTTGTTTGCTGAAGTCAAAAAGGAATTTAGGGGTACAAGACTTGAGCAGGTTCCCCAGAAGTTAATGATAGGTAGATAAAGCGATAGGATAAGTGTATTGAACAGAATGGAGAATACTTCGAAAAAAAGTAGTTGAATTTACTTGAATAAGTGTGGTAATTTTCTAATACATCTTCCTAAAGGAAAATTACCAGAACATTATTCGAAAAGTTCTTTGCTCTCGTTGCTTGGTATCAGGTTCGAATTCCACATTCCTTATTGCGTGTCCCGTATAAACAAAAACCTTACAATCTATTCAATCCTTTCAATAAATGGAAAGAGATATGTGTTCTGATAATTATATTCTGATGCTTAATGTGTTCATTCAATTGCTGATTTTGAATTAATTTGCAGATGATTAATAAAACCCTTATATGGTGTATGCTATTCTTTGGGGTTCTACCAGTCAAATCTCTTCCCGAAATAAAGACTTTGGCAGGAAACGTTTCATCTACACTGAATATTTATGTGAATAAATCCATCGAATACAACATATATTATGGAACATCATTCGTGAGTATAAATAATAATAATAACAGGCTTTTACTTCATAATCACTCTACATACATATAAGTGGCCTATAAGGCCTATCTATAATTCAAAAAATCTTCCAAACTGTCGGGCTTTGAATTCATGAGATATTTAAATAATTCTTTTTTAAATGATTCTAGATCAGTCAACATTTTGATTCTCATTGTTAGTGAATTATAAATATTTATGCATCTATATTCCAACTGTCTCTGGGAAGTTGTCTTGGGTAGAATCTGTATTCCTTGTTTCGTAGGAAACCTTCTTAGTCTCATATTTCTTGAAGAGTTCTTGTATATACAGGGTGAGTCTTTGACCACTACGTTAATTTTAACCATAGATTCTTGACGTCAAAAGAAACATTTTCTTCCTACAGCATTTTTCAAATTTGGCCCCTTTAAACAGATATAGGGTCTTGAAATTTCATAAAAAAATTGCATTTTCACCTGTAATATTCATACCACAATATCAATTGAAATGATCTCTTTTAGAAGGTTTTTGATAACACTCGTGCATATTTTGTCAGCAATAGATTTATTCCATTTCATTTCGGCTTCTCTACAGATTGGTTATATTGCATGAAAAAAAAATTCGCTTGAACTATAGGTCCGTATCTTGTAATTCCTGGAATCATTAATCTTTTTTGCAGATAAAATCATTCATCATCTTTCCTCCTAAATTGCATCATTCCTGAGATATTTGAAGTTGAAAGCAATTGCATAGATAAAATTTTGTCCGAATTTTCTGATTTTCCCATATCCAACTCTGTGCTGAAATGATTCAATAATCATATTTGTTCAATGTTGCCATATTTCATGTCTTCATTAAATATTTTTTTAAAAAAGGTTGGGGAAAGCTCTCCAGTCTATGGTTCCACCACTAAACACTATAAATGAAATTAACCACTGAACAATTTTTGTCTTACATTCACCACAAAATCTAAATTTCCATTGGCTGTATTCTTTATTAATGATATCTAGAACCTTGTTTAATATTTAATCCAGAGTAATATTCCATAATAAATAGAGAAAAAGTTTTCCATCACTCAAATAAGTACTTCGGTATATTGACCGTTGAAATAGGTAATGTATTTTCTGTCAGGACCTGTTAAATTGAAGACTTGTCTCTATGAAAAGCTGTTTCTTTATAGCTTTATACTTTCAGGGTTCATCAAATTAAATCTATTCTAACATAGGAATGCTTCAAATTAAGCTCATATGAGTTTTAGAAACTTATTTGTTCTGTATTTGTTCCGATTCAATCTGGTTCACAAAGAATTGGACCTAGTTTCAATATTTCTGAATGTTTGTTATGATGCATGGTTAATTAAAATTCAATCAATATTGAAACTGGACGCTATAAGCTTATAAACACGAAAGATTAGAATAGAATGCATTTTCTGACCATAATCATTTCAAACTGAATTGAATAATTTCAACCTATCCAAATTATCCTTACAATATTTTCCACATTTATTTCTAAGAAAGCTACAAATAACTGTTGACAGTTTCAAACAGAATCAAAACAACAAGGAACCACAGAACACTATTTTATTAGGAACTACCCACCACAGAGACATTATCTATATAATAAAGTGATAAGATCGGGGACCAGAGAAAAATCGAAACGGGTCCCGTCAGGGACCCGGAAAGCGTAGCTTTCCGAGCGGCCCGCAGGGCCGCTCGAGAGGGAATCTTAAAACAGATCGAAAAGGCGTATCCTCTTCTAGGAGAAGCGACCCCGAAACCCCCCTCGGGCGCTCTTAAAGTGCCCGAAATTTTCAAACAAAAATCGCGAAATCGGCCATTTTCGCGAAATCGCCCAAAGGCGAAAAACGGGCGAAAGTACTCCTATGAAGCCGAAGCATCTCGCGGGGAGGGGGGGATCGCTTTTTCTGGACGAGGAACGTCCCCATGCGTGGCTACGAGCTCAGCCGCGGAGCCCCTCGAAATCTATACGAAAATTATGCATATAAAACGGCAATTTTTAGACTCGCGACTTCCTGAAACGTCAAAAACCACACCTACGTTTTCCCTCCGTGCCGCTCGAAAACGATATAAATCGCCCCGCGATCGGTAGAAAACGAATCTACGTGAAATTTCCCATCTCTGGGTACCAATTTTCACATCCAAGTAGCGAGTCAAGGCCGCGAATTCTTCATTCGAAATTCGGCAATTTATACGGTGAAATGAGGCAAAATGTCAGAATTTCTCATACGATTCCGATGATAGCCGAACGCGAGCTCCAAATTTGAAAATACGGCATCAATTTTTCGCTCGATATGGCCGGTGAAAGATTGTTTGCGCCTTCCAAGCACTCGAATAAGAATCTACAGGAGATTCCGAATCTCTAGATACCTACCACTTTTCGTGAATCGCAAGAAAAACACCTCAAATATGCGTTTGAAAATCGTCATTTCAGGCTCTATTTTCGCGCTAATTCATTTTCGTCCTTGAAGAATGCACACAGATCGCGATGAATCGCTATACAGGCTATGCTATCTCGAAAAAATCGCTATACAGGCTGTGCTTATGGAAAGCACTGATTTTCACCAGATTCTTTCTTCGAGAGATTTCGTGTTACTTAGGGTTCTATCATGTTTTCCGCGTTTTTTCGTATTTGGTCGGTTTCTTTCTTGGTGGAATGCACTGAACTCGAAACGATAGAGTTATAAACGATATTCTTTCGGTTTGTTTTTCATGAAGAAAGCACCCACTGCGAATCAATTATATACGGGGTGTCCCATATGCATTTTTCTTCAAGTTCTCTCGCGAATGGGAGCTGATTTCGGTATAATGTCATACAGGGTGTGCGATTCACAATGAATTTGCGATCGGGTGATATACGGGGTGTGCAATTTACAAGTTAATTTGATTTTTTTTACGCAAATTCGAGTCTTTGTGTTGTTTCGGGGAGTTTTGGATCTTAATTCGATAAAATATATTCGATTCATATACAGGGTGTCAGATCTGAGTAGCGCTGACATTCACCAGAGTTTTTCTACAGCTTTTGTGCTTTTCCGCGTAAGGGAGCTTAATTCAATGAAATCCCATACAGGGTGTGCCATTAACAATGATTTCGCGATCGATTGATATACAGGGTGTGCAATTTAAAAGTTCTTTCATTATTTTTTGCACGCTTTCGGTTTTTTGTGCTCCCTCGGGGTTTTAAGCTTTCCTTCGAGTTTTTTGCGCGCTTTCGGTGATTTTGTGCTCCTTCGGGGTTTTTTCGGTTCCTTTGGATATTTTTCGTTCATTCGTGGTACTTCGGGTTCTTTCAAGTTTTTCCGTGTTTCGTCGGGTTCTTTCTTCGTGGAATGCACCGAACTTGAAACGATAGAGTTAAAACGATATTCTTTCGGTTTGTTTCTTATGATGAAAGCACCCACTGCAAATCAATTATATACTGGGTGTCCCATATGCATTTTTCATCATGTTTTTTCACGTGTGAAAGCTAATTTCGGTAAAATGTCATACAGGGTGTGCGATTTACAATGAATTTGCGATCGGGTGATATACGGGGTGAGCACTTTACAAGTTCTTCTGTTTTTTTGCGCGCTCTCAAGTTTTTTCAGGTTTTTGTGTTCCTTCGGGTTTTTTACGGAAAAATTATCTTCGAAACATATACGGTGTGTTACATAGGAGCTCCATAGAATAATTTTGATACTTCCTTCGTGGTAATTACTGAACTCGAATAGATGGAGTTACAACGATATTCTTTTGGGTTTTTTTTTTTTTCACTGCTAATCAATTGTATACTGAGTGTCTCATATGCATTCTCCTTCAAGTTTTCTCGCGAATTGGAGCTGATTTCGATAAAATGTCATACAAGGTGTGCAATTTACAATGAGTTTACGATCGGGTGATATACGGGGTGTGCAATTTACAAGTACTTTTGTGTTTCGGGTTTTTTTCAGGTTCCATTAAATTTTTTGTGTTACTTGGTGTTCTTTCGTGTTTTCTCGCGTTGTTTCGTGTAATTTCGGTTTCTTTCGTGTAACTTCGGATTCTTTCGTCTTTCTTCGGATTCTTCCGTGTTTTTTCGCGTTTCTTCGTGTTTTTTCCAATACTTTTATGTTTTTTCGCTTTCATCGGGTTTTTTGACGTGTTTAGTGTTTCTGCGCGCTTCATTGATGTATGAGCCCTATTGATCTATGGTCTATATTGATCCATGGGACAATTGAACTACTGGCCTATGGATCTACGGGCCTATTGATCTACCCGCTTACTAGTAATGTTAATATGATAATAATCCTCTCTAGTTATTCTGAGGAAAATTATAACTAAAGATCAACAATGATTATAAATTGGCAATGATTAATTTTTTCTCTGCTGCAGTTCTGTAGGCAATTTAATATTCCATGTTGAGGAATTGATATTTTACTTTATCTATGAATCACCTTTTTTTCTTAAATTCGGTTTTTGTTCACTGAATTATAAGAATAAAAAACCAACACATGTTTAGTGCGAATTCAGTATAACCAAAACAGAACTGATTCAGCATAACAATTTTTTTTCATCACAAGGTACATAAGCAAATTCACATAATTAAACTCAACTCCTCAAAGCAAGTTAAACTGTACACAATCTGTGAATGCTTCTTAGTTAATTGTAATCGAAATTAAAAACAGAAGATCATCAACGAATTATATGCATTTCTACTATGAATCATTAAATATTTTTCACATGGGATTTTCATATTTTCAATGACATGATATTGAATTGAAATTAAAAGACCTCATTCACCTGTTAATAGGTCAGTACTTAAGAAAGTATACCAGAGAAGAAATTTCTGAAATATCAGTGTTTGGAAAATCATAGATGATTTTTTCTGGCTTTGAGTGAAAAAAAAGCAATGTGACAACCTCTTGCCTTAGAAGTTTTCATAGAAATGATGGTTTTCATGATTTGGAGATTTCAAGAAGAAAATTACAAATGTATGATGATAACATAATAATTCTGAGGTTTTTTGGGAATTTCTCAATAGAAAGGGATGGTTTATAATCTTAAACTAGAAAGAAATTATAGTAGAACAACAAAAATCTGTGTTAATGGTGTTGAATTTTATTTACCAGAAAATTAGAATTTTGTATCTTCCTTCTGGATATGGACCTCATCGGATGGAACATGAGTGAGTGAATCATTTTTTAGAGGGAAAATAATGTTTCTAAACAATTCACATTCATTAGTGGATGCTGTGGAAGGTATTTTTCATTCAAACTAAACTGGACTACGGAGGGGTATTTGCCCCATGTGAAAACTTAAATTGTATAACTTTTTAACGCAGCTGAATATGGAAAAACCGTAATGGAAAAAGTGTTTCTTTTGATCTCAAGAACCTATGGTTAAAATTAACGCAGTGGTCAAAGACTCACCCTGTATATTGCATATACTGCTGATATTGCCATCTTCATAATCATGCCTATGAAAGTTTTGTTATATCCCATGTTATTTATAATTCGGACACTTTTTTTTCTGCAGTACAGATAGTTTTATATCTCCTGATCCATAGAATGTAATGCCCAATGTCTGACACTTGTGAATTATAAATGTGATGATTTATCTTCTATGCTCACAGAATATCCTTATGAATCAGATTCGAAGAATTTGAATTATAAAGAAGGTTCTAATTTGAAAAACAGAAGTTTTGGCCAATTTAAGATCACAATTTTCAACACAAAATTTTAAACACCCTGTGATGATATTTTTGAAATCCAAAGGATGCATGACCTTTACATATCTTTCCTCTTCGATGTTGTAAAAACGGTACACTCTCAGGATATTTAAAATAAGAATTATGAACATATTACTGACTGAACATATTTGACTTTTTTCTTGTGTTTTTTTGTATATTTTAAAAACTATTCGATTCAATACAAAGGTTTTAACAGAAATGTATTCACTTTTGAATACTCGATCATAACAGGAATAGACACTTATAGAAAGAGTTTTTAGGTGTCGGAAGATTTTGGGATTCTGAAAGTTCACCACAGTATTTTAGCTCTGTAAAGAACTTCGGATAATATCATAACTAGGAGTACCAAAACAGATTATTTTGAGAGATCAGATTTCAAATGGACTCGTGAAAGGTGATAAAGAGAGAATTTACTTGTAGTTCCAAGAGCGTCTTGAGAAACGTCTTACTTGAGAGGTGCACAGAATCTAAAATAGAAGTATACAAAGAGACACCCCCACAGTTTTCCATCCACAGTCTAGCTTCCAAGAATTAAACAAAAACAAATATAAAAGATGATCTTGAAACAAATTTTTCCGTCGAATTTATTCTCACTCCCTGTATAACCGGAAGATTTTGGGATTCGAAAGTATTTTAGCTCTGTAAAGAACTTCGAATAATATCATAATACCAATTTTCAGATTTCAAATATGTCTAGTTCCCCAGAAACGTCTTCTAGGCACTCGAAGTTGAGACACCCTGTTTTCCATCCACAGTCTATCCGAATTAAAGATGATCTGCAATAATTAATTGTTTAATCGAATGTAATTTTTTCCTTTCGCGATATGTGTGTGGAATCATTATATTCGAGAAGGAAGTTTAGTGACGAAGATGCAATTTGAAAGGAAAATCTTTACTCAGTGATGGAGGAAGTTTTGGAAATACATATCTACAGATAATGGATGAGTGTGATTCGAAATTCGCTTTCCTTTGGAGGAAATGATATGATTGATTTAGAGTAATATCGTATTCACTAATCTGCTGTTATCAGGAAACTCTCACGAGTCATTCCATTGGATAATCTATAGAATTATTCTTTGAGTAATAAACATAATCTCTTATTGTATTTCTTCACAGCGTTTCTACAAACATCACCTGTCGTTTTCAAGGCACGAAATAAGTTTTAAAAAAAATTGACGAGGTTGAAAATTTTTTAGTTTTTACAGTGTCAAATTGACAGAGCTCTAAAAATTAATTGAATTTGGTCCTTATCTGTGATTTGAAAACTTCTTCAAGACACTTTGAATAATTGACCTCCAACCATCCGGCCACTCAATTGATGCTGAATATATGCGTTTAAGTGCGATATCCATAAATGCAACCACTTTGATTTTTCTTTTTGCAGGCTTCTCTTCTTTTCATATGATAGATTTGTCATTCAATTTTAATAAACGATTTTAATCCACAGAATGTTGGGCTAACATTTCTGATGTTCCTTCAATCTCACTTGCAAGAGACGTTTTGTTACTCCATTATATTATCTTCTGCATTATAGAATTATTGTTTGGGCAAATACTTATAATCTCTTATTTTTCTTGTAACCAACGTTTGAACAGACATCTTATCGTTCTCAAGATATAATTAGCTTTTACAAAAGCTTTTGATTTCACGCAGAAGTTTTCAATTTTCATAAATGTCAAATACACAGATACAATTATTGTTTGGGCAATATCCATCATCTATTATCGTTCTTTTAACAACAGTTTCAACATACATCTTCTATAGTTTTCAAGGTAAAACGTGCGTTTTCAAAAGCTTTCGATTTCACAAATATCAAATACACAGACATTTATGAAAGTTGAAAACTTAGATGACATCAAAAGCGTTTGCAAAAGCTAATTTTATCTTAAAAACGACAGAAGCTGTATATTGAAAAGTTGATTACAAGAGCAATAACACAGGCCTACAGAACAAAAATTTTTTTTGGTGCCAAGAATATTTGAGCTGATTTTAACTATATTTTTATTGCCGAATCTAAATATGATAACAGTTTTTCTGTACCAGCTCAGGTTTTGTAGATATATTCACTTATCTATCAATGCTTTTTCCTATTTAATACTTTCAAGTATGAGTGATGTATATTTTATACAAGAGATAAATTCTTGTATATTTTCCTTATTGTCAGTCTTCATTTGTAACAAATTGAATTTAAAATAATAATATTTATTATAATTATTATTTCAATTCATTTATAACAAGTAGAAGACTAACAATATGAGATATATAATTAATTGGTTGACAAACTGTTAACAAGTGGGATTTAATCCTATTTAGTGTCATCCAGTTAGTTCCATAGAAATCCGATATATATAACTGTCCAGTCTGAAGTGAACTTCAACTGCAGTTGAGATTTGAGGTTAGTTTGTGAATTCCCGCTGTGCAGATAGATAGAACTTAGCGTCACATGAAATTTCTCTTTAGTAACGAGTTGTTGAAAAGTTAATCTAAAAAGTAGACTATTAATAAGAATTGTTGTATTTGTGTCGTTGAATAGAAATGAGTTCCAGTAGAAAAAGCTGTATACATCATCCTGATATTTTTTGCTACATATCCGGAGAATACACGTTCTTGGAAAACAGAAAAACTATTAGTGACTTTGTAATCTTGGATATTTTGGTGTTAAGCATTTACGACAGTGGACTACCGAGAAAAGAAAAAGTCTGAAATTCGGAGTACCAATGGTTTGGAGAGAACCAAAAAATCACTTCAATGTCTGTTATTTCTGCCTAGTAAATATTACTGAAATCAATCGAAATAACCGTAACAAGTGGACTTATGCAGATTTAGCCTCTGCAAGATGCCCTATCCCTCACTCAGAAGAAGTGCCAATTCCAACTCTTCAGGAGCTACCAGAACTCTGTGAGGACACATGTCTCTGATCAGAATTCTGACACTACTGAAGGTGACAGTGATTTTGAAACGATGTCATCAATTCCCCAATGTTTAAACCAAGATGAGTTAAATGACCTCACTAGAGATCTCAACCTGTCGAAAGATGCTTCTGAATTACTAGCTTCCAGGTTGAAGGAAAAAAATTCACTTGAAACAGGAACGAAAATTACATTTTATTGCACAAGGGAGAAAGATCTGTTACCTTTTTTCTCTGAAGAACAAAATCTTGTATTTTGCCATGCTATTAGTATTGCTCTTGGTAAAAGTGGGTCTTCCTGAATATTTTCCGGATGATGAGCGCCTATTTATTTACAGCTCAAAGTGAAGTTTGAAATGTGTTCTTCTACATAATGGGAACAAATATGGCTCAATACCAATAGCTCACTCAAAGAAAACGAAAGAGCAATATGACAACATAGTTTTAGATTTGGAAAAAATAAAGTATCATGAAAACCAATGGGTGATTTGTGTAGACTTAAAAATGGTTAACTTTCTCCTTGGACACCAAGTATCCTTGTTTCTTGTGCCTCTGGGATAGCAGAGACAAAACGCAACACTGGGTTAGAAAAGAGTGGCCTAGAAGAGAAAACATGGATGTTGAGGGAAAGAATATCATCAATGATCCTTTAGTTCCGCGAGAGAAAATCATGTTTCCACCCCTGCATATCAAGCTGGGTCTAATGAAGCCGTTTGTGAAAGCTCTTGCTAAGAATGGATCATGCTCTGCATATATAGGGAAAAAATGCTTCAGCTGAGAAAGGAAAAGATTAAAGCAGGAATCTTTGATGGCCCTCAAATTAGACAGCTGATTAAAGACCCTAACTTCATAAATTCAATGATTGAGATTGAACAAAATGCCTGGAATTAATTTGTTTCAGTTGTTCAAAATTTTCTGAGTAAACACAAAGCTGAAAACTATGTTGAATTAGTCAATGAGATGTTGAATAATTTCAGATCATTTGGGTGTAACATAAGCATTAAAGTGCACTACTTACACAGCCACTCAGATCGTTTTCCTGATAATTTAGTGAGGAGCAAGGTGAAAGATTTCACCAAGATATCAAATGTATGGAGGATCGCTATCAAGGAAAATGGGATACTCACATGATAGCAGATTACTGATGGTCTTTAAAACGAAATTGTTCTAAAATACATTCAAGAATGTCACGCAAAAGAAGTTTCCGAAATTTTTAGTGAGTAATTGGTTTAAATGATGACTTTTTCTGTTTTATTTAGTATATAATGAAGAATATCTGTAATATCTGTTTAATATAATAAATATTCCTTCATTAATTTGTTTCTTTAAACCATGGTTTTTCTTTTAAAATAGTGTAATGTATAATTCACAAAAATGTTGATATCTTAAAAATTAGAGCTGATAGGCTAAAACTAATAGCATATTTGAATTCAGGACATCAAATTCATATGAAATCACCTCCAAAATCTTTGGCACCAAAACCACTGTTGACCAGCGTAATAGATGATAGTTATTGCCCAAACAATAATTCTATTCAAGTTCCATCATCAACAATCTCTGGTCAGAAATCTACTGCATTCACGTGATGTCTCATATGTGCAATTTTTCGTTGTGGATTTTCGATGTTCTATCATGAGTTCAACGACAAGAGTATACATACCTTAAATACTTGTAATTTCCTTCTTGAGATTTTCAAATCATGAAAGTCTTCATGAACACCTAAAACTCGTGAGGTTGTGAATTTAAGTTTTTATTCACTCAAACCCTGAAAAAATCATCTCTGCTTTTCCAAACACAGATATTTCAGAAATTTCTTCTCTGGTATACTTTCTTAAGTACTGACCTATTAACAGGTGAATGAGGTCTTTTAATTTCAATTCAATATCATGTCATTGAAAATATGAAAATCCCATGTGAAAAATATTTAATGATTCATAGTAGAAATGTATATAATTCGTTGATAATCTTCTGTTTTTAATTTCGATTACAATTAACTAAGAAGCATTCACAGATTGTGTACAGTTTAACTTGCTTTGAGGAGTTGAGTTTAATTATGTGAATTTGCTTATGTACCTTGTGATGAAAAAAAATTGTTATGCTGAATCAGTTCTGTTTTGGTTATACTGAATTCGCACTAAACATGTGTTGGTTTTTTATTCTTATAATTCAGTGAACAAAAACCGAATTTAAGAAAAAAAGGTGATTCATAGATAAAGTAAAATATCAATTCCTCAACATGGAATATTAAATTGCCTACAGAACTGCAGCAGAGAAAAAATTAATCATTGCCAATTTTTTATATGAAAGGAAATATCTGAGGCATTATTGATATCCTATTATAATTATCCGAATGAGTAAAATGCATTATTGCCATTTTCCAAAAAAAATTATTATTATTATTAAAGAGTGATTAAAGTTTAGGGAAGACTTATAAACTAACAAAAACAATACAAAATCCAAGAAAAAAAGTTGCACAGGACTGTCTGAGGATCTTGAATGCATGCCCCGCAAACGACGATCTGTATTCGTCGTGAACAGGTGACGTAAGCTAACTCCAAAATGACCAATCATAGTCCGATAAGCAGTGATGAGGTCCCCACGAGTCCTTCGGTCCATAAAAGTTCGTAAGTTCATTATGAAAATTCTTTCACTCTATGGCGGGTGCGACCCCATAAGGAAGGCATGTTGCACGACGCTGAAGACTCTCCAGCAATGACAGATCTCGACACAACGTCGGACTCCAAACAGGCCCGGCGAATTCAAAGTTCGGTATATAGCCGCACATGTTGAAGGGTCGCATCTGCCAAATGTTTTCTGTATCAGGAATAAGGATCTTCTAGCCTTGTTGGCTGCATGGAGGATGTGATTAGATCAGCTCAGGTTATCCGCCACCTCCATACCTAAATCACAATGGATGCTGGAAACTCTGCATAGTAGGAGCGCAACTGGAGGGGATATTTTTGTGTCCTCGGCGAAATGTAAACAGTGAGAGCTGATATGGTGTGGAAAATCTGAAACATATAATAGAAAAAGAACTGGATTCAATACAAAGCCCTGCGGTACTCCACTCAATACGGCTCTCGATGAGGAGACAGAATCACCTACACGGACTCGGAAACTTCCATCCGAAAAAAAAAGGCCCTATCCCAGAGAGGAGGTGGCCACCAATTCCCATATAATCCAGCTTATATAAAAGAGGTCTAGGAGGTACGCGGTTGAAGGCTCGAGCAAAGTCAAGGTAGATTACATCAACCGGGTCGCCTCTATCTAGGTACTTTGACCAAAAGTTGATACATTCGAGGAGGATGGTGATGACTGAGCCCCCTTGGAGGAAGCCATGTTGGATATTATTCCGTGCTCAAGTGCAAATTGAAGAACTACATCAAATATAACCTTTTAACAAATTTTTGCTATTATCGAGATCAGGCCGATAGGGCGATAATTGTCTGCACAGCGCCTATCTCCCCTCTTGAAAATGGGCGTAATACGTACACTCCACCAAGAGGAAGAAAGGCAGGATGATTCAAATGAGCGAGTGAAGATGATAGAGAGCGGAAGTGCCAGAGAAAGAACACATTCCTTAAGTAGCTAAGCGGAAAAATCGTCAGCACCAGGTGCTGACTGGACGTCAAAGAAAAAATGTTTGGCCTCTACGATGGACAGAGGAAAACTTATTTCCTTGAGCTCGAGGGACATACGAGGGGTCACCATTGCGGGGGTGAAGCAGTTTCGTGGGTGAAAGGCAAGAAAGAATCAGCCAAAACGTCCGCAGATTCCTCCAGGCTTGAGCATGGTTTGTTGTCCCTGTTAATAACTAATGGAGCCTCAACCTTTGTGTTCAATATTGACCCAACGTATTTGAAGAAACCCTTACGATCATTAGATCGTAACAGCTTCAGTTCGTAGTCTCTTTTAGTTGATGACGAGATATTGTTGATGATGGAGCTCGTGTTTAATGATTGTTTGGGCTATTACCATCATCTATTGTGGATGTAATGACTTCCGACGTTTCAAAAGACATCTTCTATCTTTATCAAGGAGAAAAGTAAGAAAACATTTGAAAACTATCAATTTTCAAAAAATTCAATATTGACAGAAGTCATGAAAGAAAATGAACGATGTTATATACTC